>CM035417.1:193745134-193835134 GCA_020310875.1 Ceratopteris richardii | reverse complement strand
AATTCTATGGGAAAGGAAGGCATTACAGCAAAGTATAGTGTTAACTAAATTATTTTCCTTTGATTCACTAGATAGCCTACTAAATGCCCCAAAGTTCTTATGACATTGCTTACTTTGGTTTCACGGAATGTTGTATTATCAAATGTTCTATTTATCACATTGATAAACTAAAATGAAGTGAGAAGCTCTTGGCAACTCACCAAAAAAATAGAGTGCATACAAAAAACACACAATAGCTACACCATGCCAGCAAGAAAATCGATGGACTTTACCAAACAAGGCACACAATGAGATGCAATGGGGTGATGGGAGAATGAGATGGAAAAAACATGGAAAATAGAAAAACAAAAGATGCAACTCTTTGCGCTAGAATTAAGCCATACAAGAAGCATAGATAAACCAAATAGTATCTTAATGAAGGAGATTTTGTAGTCAACCTATGAGTCTATGCCAATATTAGGGGGGAAATACTCATTACCAAATATGTGTTTTTTATGAGGGGATCTAGGAATGTTGCTATGCATTCTAAACTCTACATAGAAGCTGCAACATAACCACACCAGAAGTACTCATAAAGTATAAGAGTACATCTTTTAAATTATTATTCTAGGATGTACACTTATAGGCATAAAGTAGATGGAGGTTCTAAAATTAACCTAATCAAGGTACATATAATGAAAAATCTACATCTATGACCTACATCAAAAGGAAATTTCTTCATGATTCTAGAAAATTTAAATACAAACCATCCCATTGGTATCATAAAAAAGTTACTTTGGACATTCAATTTATTTATATATAATCAGCTTTATGGTGTTTTAACTCCCTGTCACTCTAGCACAATGGTGAGTACCAACGTGAGAAGATTCACGTCATAATTGTCAATCCGTGGAGACGTGAGGACTAGTATGAAGACTATGAGCAAGTGAAGGCACAAGTGTGTGAGTGAGAAGCACACAAGCATGCACACACATACACACACACGTGAACACAAGGCAAGAACAAGGAGAGGAACAATGGAGTTCTTTGCATTAATCAAAAGGTCTCTTACATAAGCTCAATTCACAAACAATCTAACCCCAAAAATGAGCTCTCTAGCTCTTTTTATAGTTTTCTAACTAGCTTTGGTCTTGTCCAGACCTAGTGTCCGGCCTAGTTAAAAATTAGGTTCTAGAGTCTATTTGAGGGCTCAAACAGAGTCTAAAAATTATGAAAATTGATATGTCGCTAGTTCTAATACTCCTCAAGCTCGAGGACTCCTCGGCTTGCACAAAATGGAGTCTATTCTACCAAAAACGGGATTTACAATGTTTGTGTAGTGATTAAAATCACTTGATTTGTAAATAGTCCATGGAAAAAATGATTTGGCCTTGTTGCCGTATTGTGCATGACTCCTCTGTTGCTTTGTATGCCAACACGCCCCCCTTCCTAGCGTCTGTCGCCCCTGACAGACCTTTGTTCTCCCAGGTGGTCGATATAGTATTGGATGACATTGGTGGCAAGTTCATGTTCTCCTATCCTTAAGCCTCTTGCTAGATGAGCTTCCAATGCATCCCAATTTATTGCACCAGGGGCCTCTGGCTGCGAGGTGGTGTAGTACTCAGAGTACATTGCTTGTTCACAAGCAAAAAGATGGAGCAGGTGTGTTGGCTTTGGTGCGAAAATCTCTGAGTGATACTCCCAGAAGCCTGATCTGAACATTTCTTCGAAGGTCTGTTTGTAACAGGCAGGGAGGTATCTGATGCGTGCATGCCAGGCGTAAGCCACACGAATACTGGGGGTGGTGCTCATGTCATACACCAAGTCATAATTTCCATTGCTGAACCCCGGGAGACGTACCTTTGGTGCGGCTGCATTTCTAAAAGTTTTCAGGACTACCTGCATCATATCTAAGATTTTAAGCATCATTTGTGCTGCTACATCTTGCATGGGCTTCAATCGCGGCATCCAGTGGCGAATTGTTCCCATCATGTATGCTACCGATGGTGGTCCCTGTGGTGGCGCAATGTACGGGTAGTTTAGCCATTCTTTGCATTGCGCATTGTTCTGCACTTTGATATTGAATGCCTTCCAAGACCTGCGGTGTGGAACTGGACCGTAGCATGGATTGTATAGGAGATGTAAAGGCGCGTTGTTCCACGTGCGTAGCATTTCTGGATATGTCTCTAGAAGTTTCTGCCGCTAGGTGGGTTGACGAATTTTGCCTTTTTGCACCTCTGGAGGAAGGTCTTCGGGTTGAAATTGGGTAGCAAAGGTAGGAATCTGACCCGTGACTCTCTGTATTTCTGCATTATAATCAGCCAAGATAATATAATAAGGACGGTATTGGAGTTCAGATGAGAGGATGAGGCGTCTTGATGACAGGTTCTTGAAGTAAGCCGATTGTAGCACAGTTTCCTCTATGACCCTCATGGCCTGATTTTGCACTACTGTGCGCTCTTCATGCGAACTCCCAATTTCCTCCACTTGACGTAGCCATGGAGGCCGTGGTGCCTCGAATGTGTCCTAAGCTTCTTCTGTTTGTTGGCCTCCTGGGAATGGTTGTGGATCGTATTCTTCGTCAAACGTTTGTTCCACAGGAATTTGCACTACTTCTTCGTCCGTGGGAGCCTCTGGAGGGGAAGGTGGTCTCTCATATTGTAGTAGACGTGTTTGCAATTCAGTGACCTGTTTCTGGAGATCTTTTATGGCCTCTGCGTCTGTGAGAAGTGAAGCTGCGGAGGGGGTGGTTGGAGAGGCTGCTGTTGGTCCTTTTTGGTGTTTCTGCTTCAATTGTCCCAGTTCCTCCGATAGCTTATCATGTGCTTCAAGCAGCATGGCATAGTCTTCCAATATGATCTTGATATTATCGGGGGTCACTGCTTGAAACTTGGATGGGCTGATGGGTGCCCCCGGTGTGCTCTCAATAGCTGCCTCCAGGTTCTCTTGATTTTGTACTTGCAGACGTCGATTCTCTTCCTGAGCGGCCGCAAGATGGCGTTTGAGTAGAGCCATATTTCGCTGAAGCTTTGAGTTGCGTTCCAACTGTGTCCGTAGGTGACCTTCTACCACCTGTATCGCTTCCTGATCTGTGTTCTGTAACTGTACCTCCAATATGCCATGAGCTTCTTGGAGAGTTTGGAACTGTGTGTGGAGGCGAGCATTTTCCTCTTCTAGTGCCGCGAGGCGGTGCTGTAGTGTTTCTGAGTGCTCGTGCAGGCGTTCATTCTGTTGCTGGAGCTGAATGTAATATGTCCTTAAGTTTGATATACAAGCAAGCATGGTGTCCAATGCACTTCCTATAGATGAGTGGGTGGTGCTGAGCGTCACTCCAATGTACATGTCGACCGTCTGTAGACTTTCTTCTTCTTTGTGAGGATGTGCCTTGTTCCTCTGCATCTGAATAAAACTCCACATCAGAGAATTGTGTACTTTGTAGGAATGCTTCGAAGTCCTGGGGGTCCATTCCTTCAGCATCTCCAGTGGCAGCAAATTTGAATTCAGGTGGAACAGGAGGAGCCGATGGGGTAGCTTGTGTCGTAGTTTCAGATCCCGACCTGGGTATCCTAATGGTAAAGGGAGGTACAGTGGTCTCCCTTCGTGGCGATACCTCAGGAGTAGTCATAACTTCCCTTGTCTGGACACAAGGGATCGCACCCCTCATGCGCTTGGATTGATGTGTGGACGTCTTGAGCTTCTTAAACATTTGTAATTGTGCCCAAGTTAAGGCACGTTCAATGGGAACATCGTATGCTAGACACCGGTAAATAATGCGTGTGATTGCACAGCATCCGTTCACCACTAATTTCCTAGAAGACCGTTTGTTTGCTTCATACAATTGATCTATAATCCATACCGGTAGCTTAATGGGTAACGCACCTGCTTCCGCTAAGTAGAGAGCGAACCAGATTCTCTTGTGTGGTTGTGTGAAGCGGTCTTGGCCGGGAAAGGCGAAATGTTGCATGCACATGCGGAGAGGGATGGACACGTTTGGTGTGAGTGCTGCCATGTCTTTAAGCTTCAATAGTTTCCTATCCTTCATGTTAGTGGGAACAAGAGCATCCTTTTCAGAGGGTACATGCGTGCCGTGCATATTCAAAGCGTCGCTTACCAACTCCACAGTAAGTTCAAACCTCTTCAACTCGTTGTTGCCCAGCAAGGAGGGAAGAACAAATGATCCGGGTTTGTCCTTTTCTTCATTAGCTTGTAATGTGGAGACCAAATAGTAACATCGGAGGAGATCTGGTTTAGGTAGTGGGGCTTCAAAGTATTCTGCCAGCCCTGCTCGTTGCCATATGGTCTGGAGATCCTCGGTGTTCTGTAAAGTCTCGAACTCCTTGGAGAAAAATTGGAATCGAACCCATGATCTGTCATACTCGCACTTAGACTCCCATATATACTTGGCCTCTCCTAATGGACCTGGCATGCCATTGAACCAATGAGAATTGGCATGGACTCTTTCTGTGATCCCTGTGGGTGGATCCGGCACCGGGATTTGCTGAAGGTGCTGCAGCTCCACTGGTCGTTCAGTTGGTGGCACATCCACAGGTAGACTATCCACATCAATTCCTGCAGTAAGTATCCCTACTTGTGAGCCCGAACCTGTCGCTTCTGCCATTTTACTTCTTGCCTTCTGATTCTGTGAGAATATAGAATCATGTGTTAACATCGTAATGGACAGAATAGGTCCGTTGTTGTCCCCGTTACAACATCAACATGAGGTAGATGGTGAGTTAGTGGTTAGTAAGTGCACGAAGACAGTGTGTGTAGTTAATGCTTGGGTATTCCTAGGAGACTAATGCAGTTAGTAAGTGGGGGTGAATTTACAAATTGGGGTCGGGGGTTTTATTACAGGTCTTAAGCTGCCAAATGCAGTGGATGGGTTTTTCTCTTGGTTTCGTAGAGACGCTAGAGAACATTATAGGTGTATCAGCTTGAACATGAGGCCTTTTAGGGACCCATTTACAAATGATTCTGTTCATGCTCATGGGCCTTGGTGTGTTCGTGAGTGTTGAAAACGAGTGGATGCCGGTTGTGCGAGTGAATGGTTTACGCTGTATAGGTTGTGGCTTCGGCGTAGCTATTTGCGCCCGCAAGCAAGCCTTAGGCACCCAAATTTGTCTTGATTGTGGGCTAGCCTTCATCGACTTCTTGGGCACCCAAATAGATTTCACGTTAGCAGAAGAATTTCCGAAAGACTTCTTATTAGTGTCGTGTTGTTGGTTACTAATAAGAGGCTTTGCCCGTGTGGTTGGCTTGAGTGCAACCGGGTGTTCGCCTTTCCGCACCCACACTTGTTTCACTTGCTGGGACATTTTGCTGTGCAGGTACTTTGGATCCCCGACATAGGTAGTACTCTGCTTCTTCTGCCTTTGATCCACCTTTGGTTGTTGCCTCCTTCTGGCCTTTGGAAAAGAAGGGAGTTCCTTTGCATCCCTGACTCCTTTTTTGCGAATATCATTCCTCTGCAACACATAGTTTTGGACAAGAACAACATGGTCATCTTCATGTGTATTCCTGGAAGGACCAGGAGTCTGTGCCTTTCCTAGTTTCTTGAGTGCTCCATTATCTAACTCTACTGTAATTCGACTATGATTGACCCAAACCTGAAGAAGTCCACTTCTTAAGTTTAAGTTGACTGCTTGGTCATAGATCCAATCTTGACCCAAGACAAGAGGTTCAGTGAGATCCTCGTCTTGACACACTAGTACTTTAACTGTTATAGCCTCATCATGAATATAGAGGGGAAGTTCCACCTCGCCCATGCAAGGGGTTTCCACGCCTCCCAATCCTATGAGATACGCTTCCACAGGATTGACAGTTAACTGCAACTCTTGACAGTAAGACAATTTAACAGCACTAGTGGCTGCACCTGAGTCAATCAAGGCTCTTACGGTCCTTGCACTCTTTCCTTGTCCTATATCTAGGGTTATGAAAGGACGTCGATCAATTATCCTATGCGAACTTGTTCCTGCGACTTCACACATGGCCATAGGATATCCTTGATCTGCATAGTCATTCGTTCTAGGCTGATCTCTACCTTGCCTTCGTAACTTCATCCTTCTGATGCGTTCTAAGGCTTCTGCTTGAGCTTCTTCTCGAACTCGCTTTTCTTCCTCTTTGCGTTTCTTAGCAGTGTTGAGTCGGCTGAGCATTTCCTCTGTGAGGGGTTCCTGATACAACTTGACTCTGCAACCGCTAATATAGTTTTGGAGAATATCACCCTCTAACGTGGCTAATTGTACTGCTCCACTCGTGGAGATCCTACTGATAATCATAGGTCCGTAGCCTCTCTTTTCTAGCTTCCTTGCGTGTTGTTTCAGTGTATAGACTAAAACTAGATCTCCTGCTTTCAAGCCCTTATCCTTCACATGGGCATCGAAATATGCCTTCTGTCTCTTCTTGGCTGCATATATTCCTGCAGCTGCTCTCAGTCTTGTTTCTCCTAATCGTTCAAGGTCAAAGATCCTAGAGGAGAGTTCATGACCTGTCCATTCGTGCTCTTGTGCTACTCTCAATGTAGGAATCAAGAAGTCCAAGGGTAGCACAGCGTTTTGGCCAAATACCATCTGAAAGGGGGTGGCTTGGAGTACCGTTTTGTAGGCGACTCGGTATGCCCAAACAGCATGGTGCAGCTGTTTGTCCCAATCAGAGTGTTTAGTGTTCACTAATTTTGTCAGTACATTACATAGGATCTTATTAGTGCTCTCAGCTTGTCCATTAGCCTGAGGGTGATAAGGGGCAGACTTCTTGTGTATTACCAAGAATTCTTGGAGTAGATTTTCAATCACTTCGTTCAGGAAGTGTGTGCCTCTATCACTTACCAGCTCTATAGGTAGCCCATACCTTGTGAACACATTCTCAAACAAGAATTTAGCAGTCGTTTGGGCATCGTTCTTTGTCGTAGCTTTTACCTCTACCCACTTAGTTAGATAATCTGTTGCAACAATGATGTATTCCGCATGAGAACCCTTAGCTGGGGGATTAATAGGACCTACGAAGTCTATTCCCCACTTAGAAAACGCACGTCCACCCATCATAGGTTTCAGTGGCATCTCATCTTTGCGCATAGGATACTGAGTCCTCTGACAGACATCACACCGTTTCACATAGGTATGTGCATCCATGTGAAGGGTAGGCCACCAGAAGCCCGCAAATAGTATTGCCTTGATCACCCGATCCGGTCCAAAGTGTCCTCCTGCTACACCTTGGTGAGCAGTTTCTAAGATCTTAAGATATTCACTTTCATGGACACATAGCCTCAGGTAACCATCTTTACCACGCTTGTATAGATTATCACCAATGAGTGAGTAATCCAGGGCTTCTTGTTCTAAACTCCTTTTCCTAGCCAGAGTCATGTCTGGCGGGAATGTGTTTGTCCTCAGGAAGGATACTAGAGGTTCGCTCCAATCTGGCACAATGGATACTTGATAAAGAGTGTTCCACTGGTGGTTTAGTGCAATAGATTGGGCATTCCTTGCACAACTTTTGGACATCCGCTTCCATAGTTGGCCAATGCACTCCGAATCTCTTTAGAGTCTGTAAAGTTCGTTGCTTTGAATGGTGTTGCTCTAACGCACCTACATGTGCTAATTGCAACCATTTAGCGTACTCATCCTCTTCTACGCAACAAGCCAAGATCCCTTGATCTGTATGCTTGTACATGCTTCCTGCCATGATGTGGTACTTTTGGGCTTTTACAACCTCTCTATTCCGTGTGTTTACCACTGGATGGTTAGGCCCGTATGTCAATACTGGTACCAATGGCTTAGCCCACTGCGGTACAACTTCCAAATTAAACAAGTAAGCATCAGGAAGGTCATCTGACACTCCTTGTGGGGCTTCTCCCGATGTGAGCCTAGAGAGGTGATCTGCTCTCAAGTGAGTCCTCCCTTTCCTTACCACCACCTCAAAATCATATTCCATTAGCAACAGAAACCATCTCACTAATCTTCCTGTATTGCAAGGCTTGTTTACGAGGTATAGCAATGCTTGATGATCCGTAAAAAATTTAAACTTATTTGCAAGAAAATAGTGTCTAAATTTCTTAACTCCATATACCATGCCTAAACCTTCTCTCTCCGTAGTGGTGTAATTTCGTTCAGCCGCATTCAACTGTCTACTGGCATAGGCAATTGGAAGATCCATATTACCTTCACCAGTAGGTTGTGCAAGTACACATCCAATAGCATGATTGGATGCATCCACGTGAACATGGAATGGCTTATTCCAATCTGGTGTGGTCAAGATTGGTGCTGAACATAATCTTCGTTTAAGCTCCTGGAAGGAATTCTCACATTCATCCGTCCACTCAAAGTTAGTCAGAAGCCCGTACATGGGCTTTGCAATGACAGCATACATGTGTATAAATCGTCGGTAATAACCACAATGCCCCATGAAAGCTTGTACTTCCTTGACATTCTTTGGCCTAGGTAGCTCTGCTATGGCTCTCACTTTTTCTTCGTCGGTAGATATGCCATTCTTTGACACTATGTGTCCTAGAATCTTGCCTTGCCTGACCATAAAAACGCACTTTTCTGGGTTCAGGCAGACTTGATATTCTCTACATTTGTCAAAGATTTGTCTGAGTTCAGGGATATGGGTTTGTCTAATGTTGGAATGAGCACAAAGATCATCAACGTAGACTTCTAAACTCTTCCTCAGGAACTCCTTAAACACATGGCACATCAGCCTCTGGAAGGTAGCTGGTGCATTGGTAAGCCCAAATGGCATTACTCTAAAAGCAAAAATGCCCCATTCTGTGGCAAAGGCTGTCTTATGCTGATCCTCTGGAGCTATGGCTACTTGATTGTAGCCCGAAAATCCATCAAGGAAGTTGTACACTTCCTTGCCTGCCACTCTTTCTAAGAGATGTTCTGTGATGGGAAGCGGATAGTTATCTCGAATTGTGGCTGCATTAACCTTTTTCAAGTTAATACACACACGCAGCTTGCCATTCTTCTTGGGCACCACTACGATGGGGGATACCCATTCAGTGTGCTCAATTTCATAGATAAATCCAGCTTCAACCAGTCTATCTATCTCTTCTTTGATCTTAGCAGCGTAATTATCGTTATATGTGTAGGGTTTTTGTTTAGAGGGTTTAGCATCTGAGGTCATGGGGATGGTGTGTGAGCATATGTCAGGGTCTTTTCAAATCCTTGTAACTCCAAGCGAATACATCTCTGTATTCTCTTAGCAAGGCAATTAACGCATGCTCTTCTTCCTCTGTTAGGTCATGACCTATGTACGTACATCTCTCCTCTCCTTCTTCTAGGGCCACTACGATTTTCTTGGTAGTTTCTTTGTTATCATAGGCCTCTCCTGATTGTGCCTCTCGTTTAGGCATTCTTATCATGACTCTTCTGTCGTCTATCTCGTACTTCTTGAAATTTTCTGGGACCTCAAACAAAGATTCTTCCTCTTCTGGTGAGACTTCTCTCTTCTTTCGTTTCTTTCCTCCTTCCTTTGGAGTCACGTGTGTTGTTAATCTTACATCATTTATAATCTCTCCATGCCTCTGGGGTTGAAATTCTATTTCATGGAAGTATTCTTCATCTGATGCAAATGGTGGGTCCATAATGATAGACTCTAGATCGGAGTCACTTGCATCCTCAAATGCATCAGGGCTAGGTTCGCATTCTTCTAGAACTGCCTCTCCCATGATTGGCTCTATGGAGAAGACTGAAATGTCATAGCCATCCTCATCACAGTGAGGTGTCCATTGTTCTTCATTGATGGCTACGTCCATTGTTGCTAAAATTTCTGCCCAGCCATGGGGTTCAAATTCCTCATCAGGAAAAACTACAGGTGCATAGGCTGGGTCTTGAATTGATCTATGTGTTTCTTTTGCACCTATCTCTCTGGCTTTCTCTCTCTTCTCTTCTTCTACTGCTACCTTGCACATCCATAAGTGAGTGTCTTCATGCATCCATGAGGATCCAGACCCTATGGAATGCACCGATTCTGTATCATCTTTGGCTCTATGGATGGGATTCCATTGGATAGGAGGAACATCTCTATGAGAATAATCCTTGAGATTGACTTTGGTCGTAACACCTAAGTGTTGCAAATACAAGGAGTTGGTTCCCCAGTCCTGTACCACTTGCAACTGTCGCATAAATGGTCTTCCCAAAATCATCTCATAAGCATGATTTTTGCTGAAGTCACATATAGCAAATGTGTGCTCAAACTCGACACCACAAGTGGTGAGAGTTATTCCTTCTAGCAATCCTAAGGGTCTCTCAATATGACCATCGGCCATCTGCAATTTCATTCTCGTTGGTCTGAGTGCTGGCTTGCCCCAACGCTTCCATAGGGAAGTGGTGGCAATTGCAACTCCTACACCTGAGTCCAAAATTGCCTTGGTGGTGTACTCCTGGTAGGTGATGGGAAGATAGGTGTTCCCTTCTTCACCTTCACACATATCTCCTATCTTATCCAAGGGAATTTCTGGCACTGTCCTATGGGATCCTACCTGAGAACGAGGTTTTGCTATCTCTGGTACTTGTTTGGCTACATGTTTCCATAATTCAGGTCTAACCTTGAGTAGCTCTTCTAACTTGAGATTGCACTGCACGTTAGTGTTCTTCACTACCTCTGTGTTCCTAGGTATGACTGAATCTTCGTTTCTCACCATGACTGTAGGTGCCCTCATGCAGGTGGACCTTGCTTCCCATGGGCCTGTGAAATGGGGTAGCTCTTGTATGGAATTAGACTCAAAGTCCAATCTCTCGTGAGACTGAGTACTCTCATGTTCCCCGTAAATAGATGGGATGTCTTGTGGGAATTGGTCGTGTGCATCATCCACAAGTTCAAAGGGAGGGGCGACTTCACTTTCGTTATCCCATTTGTCTTCTTGAATCTCTCGTAGGAAGTCTGGTGCAAACCCATTCATAGAAGAAGAAGTGTCTGGCTCCGTAGAATTAGGCACATAAGCAACCTGGGAAGGAGGGCTTATTCTATCGTTGGCTCTCTCCTCGTTCTCATAGATGGCTGGAGCACAAGCTTCCTGGGGAGGATTACTTATTCTATTACTTTTCGGAACAGGCTCATACGCTCCCTGAGAAGGAATGTAGGCAACCTGTGGAGGTACGTAAGCTTTCGAGGGAGGCTCATCTGCCTTTTGGGGGGAAAGATAAGCTTCTTGAGGAGGCACATGGGCTTCCTGAAGAGGCTGGCTTATCCGTTCTCTTGCCCTTTCCTTTCTTTGAGGGGCAGGTTCCTTTTCTGATTGTGCCATTAGCCTCTCTATTCTTTCTAAGGAGGGGAAGTTGTCTGGTTTAGTGGAATTGGCCACATAAACTTCCGATGGGGGATGGTTCATGTTTTTGCTTGCTTTATCTCTTTCTTGATTTTTTTCTTCCTTGGCAGATTTTGCAATTATTCCCTCTAACTTCTCTAGGAGTCCATCCAAGTGTAATTGCGTCTTGGCTGAGCCCGAGTAATTGAAAAGGCGACTGGCTTCAAACATAGTCTGAGCCAATGCGACCATTTTCACGCACAGCTTGGTTCTTTCTATCTCTAGGTCAGCTCTAGGATAGCACTTGTCATGATCCGTGACGTTTGGCCCTTCTTGGATTCTGGCCTGATATGCTTTAAGCATCATGTCTATGTCTTCAGGAGTGGGATCAGCTAATATTGATCCTGTTTGGGGTGGTGGGTGGGTTACGTGAGGTGTCTTAGAGGGTGGAGGGATGGAGGGTGATGGGGATGGTAGCGGTGGGAATGTGTGAGAGTGCGGTTGAGATGTGATCTCTATGATTTTAGCCTTGGTTTCTCGTAGACTTTCCTCAAGTTCACTCATCTTCTTTGCCCATTGCCTTTTCATGCGTTCGCGGCTATCTCTCCAGGCTCTTGTTCTCTTTTTATTTTGGCTCTCAGTATCGCTAGCGTCTGGGCTCTTTTCCTTGCCTACCCCTTGGTTTTGCTGCACTGCTTGAGCTCTCGTGACCACCTGTACGGGTGCAGTGGAAGTAACACTTCCGCTGGAATCTACCACTAACTCAATAACATTGATAGGCGTGATTTTTGGCATATTATTGGGGTTCTTTGGGCAATCTCGTAAGAGATGCTCTTTTCCACAATCTTGGCAGAAGCCTTGGATCGTCACTGACTGGTTTTGTGTAAGTGGAGGTAAGGGGCAATCACGAATGAGGTGATCTCCTTGGCATCTGTAGCACGGTCCTCTTGGGAATGGAGGTCTTACTTGCCTAGGTTGAGGCCTAGGGTTGGGGTTTGCATACATGACGTTCGTGTAATCTGACTCCCAACTAGGTTCGTTTGTCTCTTCGCTATAATAGGACTCACCATGCTCAGGAGACTGCATGTAGTAGGCCTGGGGGCTATCAACATGTGTAGAATCAAAGCTATGGTCACTCGGGTCACTTTCAGAAAGCAAGGATGTTACAGGGACTATAGCTCTATTCAGGTTCTCTTCTGCAGCAGTATACTTTACCGGAATCACATTAGCTGGGGCTGGGGGTTGTTGTGCTAGCACAGGCTGAGGCCTTTGTTGGTTTTGATATTGTGGTTGGAAATTTTGTTGTGGCCTGCCATATGGTTGTGGAGGGTACGGGTTCTGGTATCTTCCCTGCTGAGGGTATGGCTGAGGGTGGGGTTGCCTAACTGCCTGCTTGTTGTATGGGCAATCTTGTGCGGTGTGATTGGTGTATCTCCGTTCTATAGTGCAGTACTGGCTACTAGGATTTACTTGGGGCTGAGCCATAATGGGGCAGACATTCGCCATGTGGTCACCACCACAAGTGTAGCACCTTTTCACAGGGGAAAACCTTGGGATTTGTTTACTACTTACCCCTAATTTCTGAGCTACTTTCTCTGCGAGTTCCTCAATTGATGTGGATTGCGTGGAAGAGTGACTAGATGCACTATCTGAATCTTTGTAGATTTTGGAAAGCTCTAGTTCTTCCCCTAGGTTATCTTCAATGTCAATGCACATGCGTACACACTCTTCTATAGTCCTAGGGTCTTTCAGATACACATAGGATGTCAATTTCGTACTCAGCAATCCATCAAGGAATAAGGCTACTTGTTTGGCAGATGTGGGTAGCTCCGAAACAGGACATCTTTCAAGGTATTGCCTAAATCTTCTTCCTGCAAGTCTCACAGTCTCTTGAGGGGTTTGCTTGAAGCTGTGAATCAGTGAGGAGGTATTGTGTCTTATGCCACTCTTGGAGAATTCAATAATAAATGCTTCTAGGAGTTGGTCTATGCTCCTGAACTGGCGCTCATCCAATGGCTGAAACCATGTAAGTGCTGTGTTCCTAAGGGTTAGACCGAAGGCATTGTACTACGTGAATAGATCCTCCACTTGTTCAGCTCTCAAGACTTGCTTGAACTCCGCCACATGATCATAGGGATCTCCTGTGCCATCAAAGTAATTCTTCATGGACTTAACTAGCTGAGTCGGTCTCAGAGTTCTTGCATGCTCTCTAGGCCTCGGCAGAGGGAATCCATCTACATTTCTTTGGTTCCTGTGAGCTCTAATCATCTCAGGGTCTACCCTATTCGTCTCCGTCCTCGTTCTTTCTCTGCCCACTGGGTTGGCAAAGCTTACTTCTGGTCTCTCTCTACTTCTGTCTCTTTGCATTCCATGAGCTTGGGATGTTCCAGCTCCAGGGTGACCATAGGATACATTCGATCTTGGTTGAGGGAAAATGAATTCACCCTTCCAAGTGTAAGCATGCCTATCATTTTCTGTCACCACAAAGATCCTTTCCGAAGTGTGATCTAAGTAGGTCACTCTACCTGGGCTATCCGGATCCTTAAACTCATAGATCATGATAGTTCCTATATCAGTTGGCTGATTAGATTTATACCTCCAGAAGGCTTCGTCAGTTTCTCGATTGAGGAGCAACTCTATGCTCTTGTTGTCTTGGGGAACCCACTCAGGCGTGATAATCCTAGTGAGAACAGATTTGCCTCGGGGTGTTCTAGGTTCTACTCCCATGTTTCCTTGTTCCAAGTCACCTAAGTCCGCTTCTGAGATTACATTTCCAAATTCATCTGTCCTATCTGGGTGACTGGTGACTACGTATATGGTTCCTTCTTTGTCCAGGTATGCACCGTTTTCAAACTTGACAGCTGGGTGCTCTAGTCCTATGGATTGGTCAGGGTTTTTAATCTGGCCACGGATCTTCCTAGGCCGTCCTCATAGATGCTAGCACCTAATCGGTTGGTCCTAAGGTATTCCAACTGTGTTTTGTAAGGGCCTTCTACCCTGTGCAAGTAAGGCACTCCTGAACTTCCTGTAGGTCTGTCCATGCCTTGAGACATCTCTGACTCACTGGTCTCAGAGCTAGGGTAGTACGAGTGGTGGCTCAACTGCTGGGCCCAAGACCTAGCAGTGTGGTTAACACTGGCCTCTGAAGATCTGAGGCTTTGTCTCTCCCTTACTAGATGTCGTCCTGATCTAAGGTTCATATGCCTATCTAAGTAGCACAGTTCTTTGCCCGGAGTACAACCTCGTTGCTGGTTACTTTATATTAGTCGCTTGGTTCTTTTTAGTTATTTTATCGTGTTTAAGGTCTTGTCTGATATCACGTCGTCAGGAATATTTGAATGTTGTTTCGCACTTACAGTTGATCGTTCCACGTTAAGTTCTTTCCCTTTAAAATTCTCGACAGTACAAGGATTATGCCCTTAGCTTGAGCTTGAAAGTTTAGGTATGCTTCAACTTGATAGTTGCCTATCGTCGCCCTGACTTACTCCTACTTCTAATCGTTCTTAGCCTAAGCTAGGAATTGACGAAGAGGAGTTGAGAGTATTCCGACCTTTCTTGTTGAACCTTGCTCTTTAGTGCTCGAGAAGTTGATTCTCAAGCTTGCGCAAAACCCTTGCTTGGACGCTCTCAATTGATTCTCAATAGACCTGCATCAGTCTCGAGATTAGCTCCAAGTTGACCTTTCAATTGACAGACAATTTATTTCAGACACTTTTTTAATGACCCTTGTTCCCCCTTTTGTGTTGCTAGAAATTTCCTCTAGAGCTCCCTTGGTGTTTCTACCCCTCTGTGTGTCAACTTCCAAATATCCTATCTGAAAATCAACGCGTTATTCTTATAAAAAATAGTTGAGGGCGTGTAGTATATGCCACGAGCTTTCCGACAAGCCCTAGAGCTCAAAAAATGGATTTCGTATGAAAAAGTTATGACCGTTCTTGGTTTAGGGGGTTAACTAGACAAACAGAACCTTTCAGGGGTTTTAATGCGTTTTTCTAAGGCCTTTGTAAGTGTATGAGTATTTGAGAGTGCAAATATGCCCAAAATTTAGCCTAAATTTCCAAAAATTTACCCCTTAATTTTTACCGAAAATGTCTGTCTGTCGCGATAGACGGTGTCTGTCGCGATAGACACAAACTATCGTGGGGGCTGTCTGTCGCGATAGACGGTGTCTGTCGCGATAGACGGTGTCTATCGTGGAATTTTGGTCTGTCGCGATAGACGGTGTCTGTCGCGGATTTCTGTCTGTCGCGATAGACGGTATCTATCGCGATGGACGCTGTCTGTCGTGGAATTTCTGTCTGTCGCGATAGACGGTGTCTGTCGCGATAGACGCTGTTTGTCGTCTGTCGTGATTTGGTCTGTCGCGATAGACGGTGTCTGTCGCGATGGAGGCTGTCTGTCGTGGAATTTCTATCTGTCGCGATAGACGGTGTCTGTCGCGATAGACGCTGTCTGTCGTCTGTCGTGATTTGGTCTGTCGCGATAGACGGTGTTTGTCGCGATAGACACAAACTATCGTGGGGGCTGTCTGTCGCGATAGACGCTGTTTGTCGTGGAATTTCTGTCTGTCGCGATAGACGGTGTCTGTCGCGATAGACGCTGTCTGTCGTGGAATTTCTGTCTGTCGCGATAGACGCTGTCTATCGTGGAATTTCTGTCTGTCGCGATAGACGGTGTCTGTCGCGATAGACTGAAAAAACGCAAATTTTTGAGAAACTTCTAGTGATTTAGAGTGCCCTAATGGTGTAGGTTACCGTGACAAACATGCATTCACAAAATTTTAAGTTTTTCTGTCTATCGCGACAGACAGAGGTCGTCGTCTCGGGACCTGTGCAGAGTCTGTCGTACCTGCGCACACTGCTGGAGGAGGTGGTACAGCAAGTTCCTGCAACAAAAGCTCAAAAACACACCAAAAACAGATAGCATGCAAGCTCTCTCTCGCTCTCTCTCACAATGAAATGAGAGAAATGAGGTGGGGGGTGTAATATGACCAAAAAACTGAATTTTTTTGTGGAGATGGAGATGGAGGTGGGAGATGGTGGAGATGATGATGGTGATGATGGTGATGCGAAAGTAAGGAAAAAATGAAGAAAAATTAAGAGAAAGAAGGATATTACCTATAACTCTAATGTCTCAACTCGACGTCTTACCATCACACGCTCGTCCTCGAAGCTCTCTCCCCGGCAACGGCGCCAAATTTGGTGTCACTCTAGCACAATGGTGAGTACCAACGTGAGAAGATTCACCTCATAATTGTCAATCCGTGGAGACGTGAGGACTAGTATGAAGACTATGAGCAAGTGAAGGCACAAGTGTGTGAGTGAGAAGCACACAAGCATGCACACACATACACACACACGCGCACACAAGGCAAGAACAAGGAGAGGAACAATGGAGTTCTTTGCATTAATCAAAAGGTCTCTTACATAAGCTCAATTCACAAACAATCTAACCCCAAAAATGAGCTCTCTAGCTCTTTTTATAGTTTTCTAACTAGCTTTGGTCTTGTCCAAACCTAGTGTCCGGCCTAGTTAAAAATTAGGTTCTAGAGTCTATTTGAGGGCTCAAACAGAGTCTAAAAATTATGAAAATTGATATGTCGCTAGTTCTAATACTCCTCAAGCTCGAGGACTCCTCGGCTTGCACAAAATGGAGTCTATTCTACCAAAAACGGGATTTAAAATGTTTGTGTAGTGATTAAAATCACTTGATTTGTAAATAGTCCATGGAAAAAATGATTTGGCCTTGTTGCCGTATTGTGCATGACTCCTCTGTTGCTTTGTATGCCAACACTCCCCAAATTTGAGAGGTTTTTATTACCCACTGGCTCACCATGATTGAGGCATCTAAAAACACTTGTTATCAGGGGACATGAAAACATCACGAGATATAGGATAGACACATACATTTGGAAGTAGCAAAGAACTTAGAATTCTTCATCTAGTGAAGAATAATGAAGAATCATTGAGGTAATTAGTATTATAGATTTTTTTATTCATTGGAACACACCATCATTGGGAAGAGGAACATTGGCTAGCAAAATATGGAGAAATTTTCAACCTAGGAGGGCCATTATTCCAACATGGGAAAGGTAAAAGTTCCCCTAAAAAACCATCAGGAGTACATTATTGTTATGGAGTAGAAAAAGCCAAGGAATTTCTAAGCCAAGAAATATTAGTTGGATGAGCTCAAGGAAAGGATAAGTAATTTAGAATCATAACCACATTGACTTGTGATATAGTATTATTGAGGAAACAAGCAAATCCAATAATGGAAGAATTAGGAAGGATGAACAATAACTATTAAAAAAGACACCTACGAAGGAATTCAAGATGGTAAAAAATCTCCTCAACAAATTTCTCTACATCTTGGCTTTGGGAGGAACTCTAATTGCTAAGGAAAGTAGTAATAGTCATGAAGAGATATTGAGATGTTTTCACCTAGAGCCATAAAGTCTTGGAATGAATTACTATGATCTAAGAGGATCAAAAGATTTCCACAATATCTTATGTCAAATTAATTTGTGGAAGGATAAACCAATTTAAACCAAAATATGTAGAAGCAATCTCAAAGTTTTGGCCTCAGTTTTTATGTGAATGGGGAGATACCTTTACCTTAAAGTACATAGAAGGATCCTAACATTATTTACATAGGAAACATATGTGTATTTGTGTATGTGTATCTTTGCATGTGTGTGTGATGTATGTATATATGTATGTGCATGTGTCTTTGATATATGTGTGTATGTTCATCCGTCTACTTGTATGTGTATGCATGCATGTATGCATGTGGGTGTGTATGCATGTGTAAATACACGTGTATGTATGTATGTATGTATGTATGTATGTATGTATGTGTGTGTATTCATGTATCTATGATCTATATGTATGTATGTATGTGAATGTGTGTGTGATATATGCATGTATGTATGCATGCATGTATGCAAACAAGTATGCATGTGTGTGTGATGTGTATGTATGAAGGTGCATGTGTGTGTATGCACATGTGTATGCATGTGTGTATGCATGTGCGAGATGTGTATGTACGTATGCACATGTGTATGGGTATATGCATGTGTGTATGAATGTGTGCATGTATATTTTTGCATATGTGTGTGTATATGCATGTGTATATGTATGCATGTGTGTCTATGCATGTGTTTTTATGCATGTGTTTCTGTGATTTGTATGTATGTGTGTAACATATGCATGTGTGTGACATATACACTTGTGTGTGTATGCATACATGTATGCATGTGTGCATGAATGTATGTATGCTTGTGTGTATGTATGTATGCATGTGTGTGTGCATGTATGTGTGTATGCATGCATGTATGCATGTCTATATTCACATGTGTATGTATGCATGCATGTGTGTATATATGCATCTGTGTGATGTGTATGTATGTATGTGCATGTGTGTGTGATATATGCATGAGTGTGTGCATGCATTTATGTGCATGTGTATGTATGCATGCGTGTGTATGCATGTGTATGCATGTGTATGGTGTATGTAGGGTAATGGCATGTTAATGTGAACACTATTTAGGAGTATTTATCGCTTTTAAGCACGTCACGTTTTAGCTATTTCAAAAGCTTTTTAAATAGAAAAAAAATAAATTCATAGTATCAATTTGCTAGACGTACGATCACTACTCATGTGGCGGCCTGCTGGGTATCGTGGTTGGAACATCGATAGTAAATGTCATTATTCCTCACGTTCTCCACAAGGTGGCAAGTCTACGAAGTCTGCGCTAGTGGAGCACAGAAGTTCCACGCGACTTCGTCAATCGCGAGAGAAAGCTACCATCAACAAAGCAGTTCCATCAGATGAGGAAGATGAAACACAATCTCTGGGAAGGAGTATGAGCAGGTATGGGGTCTATCATCCATGCATGCAACATTTTGGTGCTCGCATGGCTATGAGTAATTTCTATGGTTCTAATGTAAGAGCCACTATTTTTGGCATAGGAGAGGTGCCATTCGTTAAGAGTCCACCATTGAAGCGGAAGCAATGGACCAGGTAAGCTCCTCGTTGATTCAATTTATTCAGCTCATTAGTAAGCCTGCATACTCATTCCACCCTATCTAATGAATGTGCGGAGCCGTCTGACCATCAGATAATTTGATGGGGGCTATTCCCATACCTAGTGTAGACTTTATAGAGTTATTTCCAAATCTAATATCAATCAGTGTGTCTAATATTGTGTAATTTAATAGGCTAGTTTTATAGCCAGTTAATAGTTGCAATAGTTGCATTGTCATCAGCAAAAGCTAAATTTGTGACCTTAGGTCTCATGGGAAAAGAAGGCCTTTGGATCCAAAAGGTCATGCAAGAGCTCTTACTGATGACATCAATTCCCTTGCAGATTATGTGTGATAACCAATCATGCATACATTTGGCTAGCAATCCCAAAACACTTAGAGAAAACAAAACATGTTGATTTAAAGTTTCATTTTATACGTGACCTTGTAGAGCTGACAAAACTTCATCTCACATATGTATCAACTCATCTAATGTGGGATGATATGCTTACGAAGCCTGTGGGAGCAGATAAGTTCATCCTCTGTAGGAAACATCTTGGAATCATTGAAATCAAGTAACATCTGTGTCACATTCCAGTACTCTAGTTACAGGGGAGTGTTGAAGCGACTTAACTATGATTACATGGATGTGCCACATATGAACCATGTGGCCAAATGCCATGTCCCAGAAATAATGGCTTAACATCCGCGACTCACTCATGTGTCGCATGATGTAACAATTCGCAATGTAACTACTATATTGAATCATTAATACATAGAGAAGTTGTTGCTTGTATCTCTATGTTATCTGCGGGCCTGTGTAGGACCCTTCTTTTCTACATCCACCAACCACAAAGATAAAGGGACTCTACACTTTCTATCTATCTTTCTATCTATCTATCTATCTATCTATCTATCTATCTATCTATCTATCTATCTATCTATCTATCTATCTATCTATCTGTCTATCTGTCTATCTGTCTATCTATCTATCTGTCTATCTGTCTATCTATCTATCTATCTATCTATCTATCTATCTATCTATCTATCTATCTATCTATCTATCTATCTATCTATCTATCTATCTATCTATCTATCTATCTATCTATCTATCTATCTATCTCTATGGGATGCGCATAATTGGAAACCAATGCTCAAGCCAAACATTTTCAACTGACATTTGCACACTTTCCAAGTGAAACTAGAAAAGGAGATGGATCCATTATTTGTCCCCTAAAGATCTCTCAAGAAGAATACAAACAAAATAAATTACCTTGACTCACTTAGATAAAAGGCACAAGTAAATATGCCTAATCTCTTATTAATAATAGGCATAAACATCTCAACCTTTAGTGAAGGGATTTCATGAGATCTAGATGATCATCTTAAAAATTTCTTACAAGAGATAAAGGATTCATTCATGACTCTTTTTCTTGCAACGTTAGATTCACTAGTAAAAGAGTTTGTTTTGAGTTTTGTAAATAGAACTCTCCCTCATGGAATTTCATGAAGGATGAACTTTCATCAAGCTCTAGCTTTAAAATTTTGTGTAAAGAGGTATGGAGAAGATAGGAAACATTAGGTTGACACAAGGAGAGAGATTCTCAAAATAGCTCAGTAGGGAAAGGGCTCTGAAAGTCACTTTCATCAAGCTTTAACTTTAAAATTTGGTGTAAAGAGGTATGGAGAAGATAGGAAACCTTAGGTTGACACAAGTAGAGAGATTCTCAAAATATCTCAATAGGGAAAGGGCTCTAATAACATGACTTTCATAATTGCTGGAAGACTTCTTGGTTTAAAAATGGATAAAGAAATCCCTTTCTTTACTTTAAACCACAAGCTACGAGAGCTCCTTCTTACTAATGCATTCTTGGAAGAGCTTATAATAGCTCCTATTAGAATCAAGCAAGCATAAGTTCACTTTGAACTAATGTTGATAAAAGAATGCTAGGAAAGAAGATGAAATCACCAAAGTTCAATATGGAGAAGTAAAGCAACAAACATAAGAAGCGAAAATGGTGACTTAATTACAACAAGAGATAAAATATTTATGAAATAAGGATGCATGAAGTATTTTACTCTCTGCACTATGCGAAAAAAAGGGCTCATGTACCATGATTGCCTAGTAAAAGTTACTTGTCTATTCTATGGGAAAGGAAGGCATTACAACAAAGTATAGTGTTAACTAAATCATTTTCCTTTGATTCAATAGATAGCCTACTAAATGTCCCAAAGTTCTTGTGACATTGCTTACTTTGGTTTCACGGAATGTTGTATTATCAAATGTTCTATTTATCACATTGATAAACTAAATTGAAGTGAGAAGCTCTTGGCAACTCACCAAAAAAATAGAGTGCATACAAAAAACACACAATAGCTACACCATGCCAGCAAGAAAATCGATGGACTTTACCAAACAAGGCACACAGTGAGATGCAATGGGGTTATGGGAGAATGAGATGGAAAAAACATGGAAAATAGAAAAAACAAAAGATGCAACTCTTTGCGCTAGAATTAAGCCATATAAGAAGCATAGATAAACCAAATAGTATCTCAATGAAGGAGATTTTGTAGTCACCCTATGAGTCTATGCCAATATTAGGGGGGAAATACTCATTACCAAATATGTGTTTTTTATGAGGGGATCTAGGAATGTTGTTATGCATTCTAAACTCTACATAGAAGCTGCAACATAACCACACCAGAAGTACTCATAAAGTATAAGAGTACATCTTTTAAATTATTATTTTGGGATGTACACTTATAGGCATAAAGTAGATGGAGGTTCTAAAATTAACCTAATCAAGGTACATATAATGAAAAATCTACATCTATGACCTACATCGAAAGGAAATTTCTTCATGATTCTAGAAATTTAAATACAAACCATCCCATTGGTATCATAAAAAAGTTACTTTGGACATTCAATTTATTTATATATAATCAGCTTTATGGTGTTTTAACTCCCCAAATTTGAGAGGTTTTTATTACCCACTGGCTCACCATGATTGAGGCATCTAAAAACGCTTGATACTAGGGGACATGAAAACATCACGAGATATAGGATAGACACATACATTTGGAAGTAGCAAAGAACTTAGAATTCTTCATCTAGTGAAGAATAATGAAGAATCATTGAGGTAATTAGTATTATAGATTCTTTTATTCATTGGAACACACCATCATTGGGAAGAGGAACATTGGCTTGCAAAATATGGAGAAATTTTCAACCTAGGAGGACCATTATTCCAACATGGGAAAGGTAAAAGTTCCCCTAAAAAACCATCGAGTACATTATTGTTATGGAGTCAAAAAAGCCAAGGAATTTCTAAGTCAAGAAATATTAGTTGGATGAGCTCAAGGAAAGGATAAGTAATTTAGAATCATAACCACATTGACTTGTGATATAGTATTATTGAGGAAACAAGCAAATCCAAGAAATGGAAGAATTAGGAAGGATGAACAGTAACTATTATAAAAGACACCTACGAAGGAATTCAAGATGGTAAAAAATCTCCTCAACAAATTTCTCTACATCTGGGCTTTGGGAGGAACTCTAATTGCTAAGGAAAGTAGTAATAGTCATGAAGAGATACTGAGATGTTTTCACCTAGAGCCATAACTATGATCTAAGAGGATCAAAAGATTTCCACAATATCTTATGTCAAATTAATTTGTGGAAGGATAAACCAATTTAAACCTAAATATGTAGAAGCAATCTCAAAGTTTTGGCCTCAATTTTTATGTGAATGGGGAGATACCTTTACCTTAAAGTACATAGAAGTATCCTAACATTATTTACATAGGAAACATATGTGTATTTGTGTATGTGTATCTTTGCATGTGTGTGCGATGTATATATATATGTATGTGCATGTGTCTTTGATATATGTGTGTATGTTCATCCGTTTACTTGTATGTGTATGCATGCATGTATGCATGTGGGTGTGTATGCATGTGTAAATACACGTGTATGTATGTATGTATGTGTGTGTAGTCATGTATCTATGATCTGTATGTATGTATGTATGTGAATGTGTGTGTGATATATGCATGTATGTATGCATGCATGTATGCAAACAAGTATGCATGTGTGTGTGTGATGTGTATGTATGAAGGTGCATGTGTGTGTATGCACATGTGTATGCATGTGTGTATGCATGTGTGATATGTGTATGTACGTATGCACATGTGTATGGGTATATGCATGTGTGCATGAACGTGTGCATGTGTGCATGTGTGTATGTATATTTTTGCATATGTGTGTGTATATGCATGCGTATATGTATGCATGTGTGTCTATGCATGTGTTTTTATGCATGTGTTTCTGTGATTTGTATGTATGTGTGTGACATATGCATGTGTGTGACATATACACTTGTGTTTGTATGCATACATGTATGCATGTGTGCATGAATGTATGTATGCTTGTGTGTATGTATGTATGCATGTGTGTGTGCATGTATGTGTGTATGCATGCATGTATGCATGTCTATATTCACATGTGTATGTATGCATGCATGTGTGTATATATGCATTTGTGTGATGTGTATGTATGTATGTGCATGTGTGTGTGATATATGCATGAGTGTGTGCATGCATTTATGTGCATGTGTATGTATGCATGCGTGTGTATGCATATGTATGGTGTATGTAGGGTAAAAGCATGTTAATGTGAACACTATTTAGGAGTATTTATCCCTTTTAAGCCCGTTACTTTTTAGCTATTTCAAAAGCTTTTTAAATAGCAAAAAAATAAATTCATAGTATCAATTTGCTAGACGTACGATCACTAATTAGGTTGCTACTTGTTACCTATTAGCTATTACGAATTAGATATTACAAATTAATATTTAGTTTATTAGTAATAAGCTATTACTAAGTATTTATTACTAAGTAGCTATTATTAATTAGCTATTATGAATTAGCTATTACTAATTAGCTATTATTGATTAGCTATTATTGATTAGCTTGTACTAATTAGCTTTTATTGATTAGCTATTACTGATTAGCTATTATTGACTAGCTATTATTGATTAGCTATTAGTGATTGGCTATTACAAATTAGCTATTATGAATTAGCTATTATGAATTAACTATTACTAATTAGGTATCATTAATTTGCTATTACAAATTAGCCATTACTAATTAGCTTGTTACTAAGTAGCTATAACGAATTAACTAGTTCTTGGTTAGTTGTTCATAATTAGCTATTACTAATTAGCTTGTTACTAATTAGCTATTACTAAGTAGCTGATTGTTCGATAGTTGTTAGTAGTTAGCTATTACTAATTGACTTGTTACTAATTCACGATTATTAATTAGCTATTACTAATAAACTATTACTGATTAGCTATTACGAATTAGCTATTATGAATTAGCTATTACTAATTAGATATTATTGATTAGCTATTACTAATTAGCTTGTTACTAAGTAGCTGTTACTCATTAGCTATTATTGATATGCTATTATTGATTAGCTATTACTGATTAGCTATTACGAATTAGCTATTATGAATTAGCTATTAATAAGTAGATGTTACTAATTAGTTATTACTAACTAGCTATTATTGATCAACTATTAATAACTAGCTATTACTGATTAGCTATTAATGATTAGCTATTACGAATTAGCTATTATGAATTAGCTATTACTAATTAGTTATGGCGAATTAGCTATTACAAATTAGCTTTTACTAATCAGCTATGACAAATGAGCTATTAGGAATTAGCTATTACTAATTAGCTATTATTGATTAGCTATTATTGATTACCTTGTTACTAATTAGCTATTACTGATTAGCTATTATTCATTAGCTATTACTGATTAGCTATTACTGATTAGTTATTACGAATTAGCTATTACAAATTAGCTATTATGAATTAGCTATTATGAATTAGTTATTACTAATTAGCTATTATTGATTAGTTATTACTAATTAGATTGTTATTAATTAGCTATTATTGATTAGGTATTACTGATTAGCTATTATTGATTAGCTATTACTGATTAGCTATTACGAACTAGCTATTACGAATTAGCTATTATGAATTAGCTATTACTAATTAGCTATTATTAATTAGCTATTACTAATTAGCTATTACTAATTAGGTATTATTAATTTGCTATTATGAATTAGCCATTACTAATTAGCTGCTACTAGTTAGCTTGTTACTAATTAGCTATTACTAAGTAGCTGATTGTTCGATAGTTGTTAGTAGTTAGCTATTACTATGAGCTTGTTACTAATTCACGATTACTAAGGATCTATTTTTTCATTAGTTGTTTGCAATAAGTCATCCATCAACTATCTCTTTCTTACTCTTTAACCCTCGAGTGGAACACTAATCTAGCTGGTTTCATTGTGCTAAGCAGTTGCTCGTACCTAAATAGGAACAAATACCAACAATGCTGATGCTGCATACGATAGGGAGCTTGGGACAAGTGAGAATGTTGGAGGTACACCATTTGTTGAAAGTAAGACTTATGCCCAATCTTAATCATTGAAAGCGAAAGAAAATATCTAATCCTTCCTCTAAACATCATCTACAATGGATGCTAGTGTTGATCCTTGTCCAATTGACAACATGATGATGTGGAGTCCACACGCATTGACTTTCATAGTGTTCTAGATGGAATGATTGAGAATGTTCTTGATCTAGTTAGAAGCTCAGATATTCATCTAGCTAGTCACAACTGTGTAGTTGATAATGATCCCGTTGTTTGTTCAAACAAAAGTCATCTGCAGAATCCAACTTTTGATCCTAATCAGATTCCAAATAGAAAATGTTCTTCAAACGAATGCTAGAAATGAAACCTCCTTGAAGCAAAACTATTGTAACCCAGCCTCAGTTTTTGACATGTGTGGATCCCCAACAAAGGCTGTAGGTGTTCATGTACAAGAGGATGCCACTCTAGTGTAGTTTATGGCAAATGCAAAAAGAAAATTGCAAGCACCTATGAAACGACAGAAGAAGCCAATCCAACCGCACCCAATTACAAGGCGGCAGACTACTCAATCACACTTGAACGGAGGTGTTGTACCTGATATAGAGGATCTTTTGAAAGAATAGTACCATTGTTCACCCTCTTACATCATTGTCCTTTGTAATGGTTACTATCCCCACATGTGGCATCATCCAAATCTATGAGCTATCATCATAGTTTGTGATCAGCCTATTTCTTATTGATGTTATTAAAATATTTTGTTGTCTCTGCCTCGTATTATATACCTTGCACATATTTGATAGCTCAATTTTGTGATTGATTGTAATGATGTAAACAATTCTTCTTTTGGTATTATATGGGAAAAATGGCATTTGTCCATAACTTAAGCACCAATTTGGAAATAATTTGAAGTCTTAATGCCATCATAAACATTAGGAATGCATTTGTATGAATTTTACAATCATTCCTCTCATGATGCCTTTTCACAATGATATGATTTGGATAGTAGTAAGTAGTTTCAAAGTGAGGAAACTCATTTCACTATTTAGTTCTATTGTTCACCTTCTTACAGCGTTCTTTGTAATGGTTACTATCCACACGTGACATTGTCCAAGTCGATTAGCTCTCATAGGATTTTGTATTAAGCCTATTTTTTAACGATGTTGTAGATTGTATTTATCCTATTCTGTACAAATTTTGATAGACTAATAGTGTCATTGATTATAAGTTGTAATGATGTTTGGCTTATAGGTAAGATAAGAATAAAGTTCCATCCACAGCTGCCGCAAAAGATACTCTTACATCCTCAGCAAGTCAAGGTCAAGCTGCAATAGAAGTTGAACACAAAGATGCCCAAAAAGAAAAACAACTAAATAAAGTATCAGTTTCAACTCAAACTGATCCTATTTCAACTCAAACATGTCCTATTTCAACTCAAAATAATCTTATTGCAACAAAAATTGAGCAGAAATTATCAGTTTCAACTCAAACTAATCCTGTACTAGTGTTTACACCAAAAGGCAATCAAGAGCCTAAACAAATACTAGGCAAGTCAAAAAATGAAAGAGGTTGGACCATGTGATAATGGAACCGGAATTTATTGAGATAGAAAGTGATGGAGAGTATTAATCTCCAAAAGACAAGCTATCCTTGATGTTAGAGCAACTCTATATCAAGAATAACTCTAAACTTCAACCAATTTTGCAAGACAAGTGCCAAACTATCAAGACTTTAGCTAATTGTGAAGAAAGTTACTTCTCTACTACACATTACTCACTCATTGACTCACCAAATGTGTAAAGTGTTTGTTTAAACTTTGTAAAGGTGTTGGCTAAAAGTTGCACACCTCCTCCAAGTTAAAACATCTCAAAAGGCTTAGTAGATTATGAGAAATGATCCAAACAATCTACCTATGTTTGAAACTGTCTACTTGTAGAGTCGACTTTGACACCTGCAACTTCTAACACATAGTTCTCCCAAAGTAGAACCCATTTAAGCAAATGCTTTTAGCCATAGATGGCTTACCTTCCAAATTAGATTTTGACTCCTCATTTGTGCAAAACTTTACACTCTGCAAGATACATTTCACCAGAAGAACATATCGAACATGTGATTGAAACTTCATCTATATTCTCAACTTCAAAATATTGTATGAAAAAGAAACTTTTATTGGAGCAAATCAATCCGAAATTGATGATTATGAAGAATTTGAAGCAAGTCAAGAATCAGAATGAAGCCAAAGAAGTTATTGAAGATAGTGAAGAGATCTCAGATTTGTAGCTTGTATACATATGTACATTATTAGTTGAGAATTCTTGTATAATGGATATAGATGATCCTTAGGATGATAAGAATAATGTAATAGACGAGGGATGAGTCTAGAATCATATGTGTATAAGTCAATGATGAAAAGAAATCTGAGAGAGAGTCATTAGAAGCCAAGTGTCCATGAGATAGATGTGAAGAGAGTTATCTTGAAAAGTTAGCATCGAGTCTTTCTTTGATTTCTCTCAGCCTAATCATGTGGATCAGGATATCTTTTGTACACATCTAATGTAGAAGCTAATCAAGCTACCTTCAAAGTTTCATAGTCTAATTCCTTTCAAGCTCTGTGTATGATCAATAGGAACATGTGTATGTAAAGTCTGTAGGTAGACCTCTTAGAGTTGCACACTTTTTCCTGTCAATGTTTTGCTTGGATCTCAGTGCATAGTGTAAAGTTTTTGATGAATGAGAATTCAAAATCTAAGTTAGAAGGTAAGCAAGCTATGGCTAAAACCATATAGCAAAATAGGACTTGTGCTGTGAGAAATCAACCTTAGAAGTTGACTATGTCAAAGTAACTTGTTCAGTAAGACAATTTCTGACATACCTTTGAACTTAATGATCAAATCAAAGTTTTAATGACTCTTTTGAAGGACTAATGGTTGATATGATTGTGAAAAGGTAGTGTGGAGGTATGCATATCATTAGATTGAAGAAATTTGAAGATATGTGAAGATAATGAAGTCTAAATCTGAAGCAAACTTCTTGAAGAAACAAAATTCTCACTCAAAGAATTGTTCATGAATTATTTGGTAAATTAAGGTAACATTTGTGTAAAGTTTGGTCTATAACTGATATAGAGGTGCTCTTAAATCAGTATAGATCAAGCCTTTGGATATTTAAAGGTCTCCAATAGTGGTATCAGAGCAAAAGGTGCAATATAAAGTGAAGTAGAGAGCATTGAAAGTCTCAACTGTTACAGACATTGAAGTCTCTTCAAATTGAAGGTGGACAAGATCAAAGTTTTGAAGACAACCTGAAGAAATGTAAATATTGAGCTCGAAAGGATCAAGAAGGATTAAAGCTTCATATCAAAGGTACATTATATCACCATACATCTTAGTAATGTTGGAAACAATGCCAATTGGTCAAGAATTGTTCACAAATAATAGCATGTGTACTTGCTCTTCTTAGTCTTTCAAGACAAGTAGACGGGTGGTTAGAACAGCATGTACTGTTTTCTTTTATATTTTTTGTACAACAAATGGCATTGGGCGCCTTGGATAAGTCAACCGCCTCTCAACCCACCCGCCTGGGTTCGAGTCCCATCGCAGGCAACGCGAAAACCTGAAAGAATTTTTAAGCTTTTGCTTTAATTAAACTCAATAGCGGACGGCATTTTTTCTGATATTTTTCGGATTACGAAGACGACGAAGATAGATTTTATTTTTATCGCATAGCGATCGCTTATGCTTTATTGAGCAATTGCTTTATTATCAGCTTTTCAAGAGGGACAATCTACTATATAAGAAGCACCTTGGGTCTCTTCTATGTATCCTTCACCTAAGATCAACACAAGCTTTCTAGAGCTTGGACCTCAGTAGAGGTGGTGTTTCTTCTAGCACATGGGGCAGCCATGGTGCTAACTTGAAGCATGTTGAGGAGCAGCTATGGAGTTCTTCTTAATGATTCTTCTTGGAGAAGATGAAGGGTGTGCTCACACTCTAGCTCATGGAGAGGAGGTTATCTCTTGTTCATGGCAAGAAGACTTGGTCATTAGCAGCTTGATGGTGAGGATCGCCCATCTACATGATGTATTTGAAGATCATCTTCTACAAGAAGATGTTAGGTTGAAGATTATCTTCTACAAGAAGATGTCTGGCTACTTCAAAGACATTGGATGGGGCCATCTACATGATTTTGAAGATTATCTTCTACAGGAAGATATTAGGTTGAAGATTGTCTTCTACAAGAAGATGTCGGGCTACTTCAAAGACATTAGATGGTGATTAACATAAGATTCACATCTTATGTTAAGTATTCAGGTACATATTCTCTTTATGCACACAGGTACTACTTGAAGTTTATGGAGGCTGTGGCGTTCATATCAGAAGGAGTCCTATTCGGCATAGGTACAAGAGAATCAGTACTTATATGCTTTATGCATATTTTTATGAGGTGTTTGAGAAGGTGTGTTCACATGAGTTTGAGGATTTCTGGCAACAATCTTGTTAGCATTCTATGCTACTTTATAAGTATGTGATCTTTTCACACACGTATCTAACTTAGGGTCTTCCATAGCCTAAGTTTAGATGTAGGTTTGTTGACCATCAGTTTCACACTGATCCTTCCTCATTCAGTCACTCATATTCACTCTTCTATAACCTATAAGGTCACACATCTCGTATATTCAGATTACTGCCCATACATCTGAATATGTTTGTTACATTGTACATTCACTCATACATCTATTTCTCATCACATAGAGTGCTTGAGAGTTTTGCTCCCACATTGTACATTGAACATTGGTATATATGGTACTATGAGTAAGCGATGGCTTACGTAAAACCTTACACATGTCGTCTATTCTTTCTCTATCTTTGTCTCATCATTTTTATGATTAAGTTGTGGTATGTTCATGTTTTGTCAATATGGAAGATTGCTAGAATTAATGTTGTACATATCTGGAACTATGGAACCATGGACCTGTGACATGAGCCTAAGGGCCTACCTCACTTCCAACATTTGGTATCAGAGCACTAAGGTTTTGGTTACAGAACTTTAGATCTTTGGCATCAATGCATTAAGGCTCATTCATAAGCCCAGGTTCCCAGTCTTCCAGATTCACAACATATGATTTGAAAGCATCTTCTAATATTTGACATTTGACATACACACTTAATCTAGATGAGTAGAGATTTGAGAATTAGACACTTCAGTTACATGTGTATTCATCAGTGTGGAGTATGAAGTTGATGATCTGTTAGCAGCCGAATATTTTTTGGAAGACTATGCAAATACTTTACAAAAGTATTGTTTGAAGACCCAGAATTGATGAAGAGAAGACTACTTCAAATTCAAGGAAGAACAATGGTTTAGAGAAGATGAAGGAATCAGATCAACATCAAATCACAGGTATCAGTTTCTACTATCAGATTATCATTTGCAGGTCATATCTTAGAAGAGCAGTTATGAAGAGATTTGAAGAAATTCAAGGATTTCTTTTATACGCTTTCATCATTTGAAAGTTAAAGGCTACATCAAAACAGGTATCTAGAGGTTTTTTCTAGAGAGTTTTGAGACATCTCTTTCATGGCAAGAAAGTTCATCTAAGAAGACAAGTGCAAAGATGAGATGAGTTTTTTTTCAGCCAATTTTCTATTGTAAGTTGGTTGGATATCAAGGTACAAATGTATCTAGAGAAGGTAACTCTAGAAGGGCAATTCATCATTTAAACAACGATTGGTGAATTTAGTCATTTCAGACATTTGAAACAACATTTTGATTCAGAGATATGAGGAGATGGTAAAACATGTTTCTATATTCACTTCCATTTGTATACCATGTTTGTTTTATCTCTTACTCTTAGCACTAGAGGAAGAGAAAAGTTCATTTGAAGAGGTCAAGAGTGTTTGCTACTTCAAGATGAAGAGAACAAAAGGTATGGAAGTGAAGTTTGAAGATGTTAACATCATCAGGTGGAAGAAAGATGCAGAAGAAGAAAGTCCATCATTTCCAAAAGAAAAGTAAGGCTTCCTTTTCTCATATATTTTCCATATACTTTTCCTATTTTATCCTCTACATCCAAAGACAAGTCTACGAGAACATCTTGTTTAAAGAAGAAGCAGTTTCTTGTTTTGCATTACACTTGGTCATGATTTAGTAGATTTGACAAAGAATTGCATTGAGAGAAAGAAAAGCAGCAGATATATGTTTTAACTCATATATGTATGAGTTATGTTTTAGTTGAAGCTTTTAAGCAAGCAGCTTATATGTTCCCTCAAAGAATTCTTGGAGTGTCAATACAGAGCTACTTGGTATATGACAAGTTGCAGAGAAGTATATTTCTTCTTTATCTAACTCTTGAGGTAAAAGAGTTTTCTATAGCAGATGTTGAAGACTTGGGTTGAGGTTTTATGTTTGGAAAAGGTTACCTCATACTTAGTATTTTCAGAAACTTCAGAAAATTCAGATTTGCTGATGTACAGGTCATTTGAAGAATCTACTAGTATGATTGTCTAGTTTTTTGGATACATGCTTGTATTCAAAAAGGTGTTCCATTAGATCCTATAACTTGATTGAAAAGTGGAGTTAGCCAAAAGAAAGACAAGCAGGTACTATCACATTTCACCCGGGTAAAATATGAAAGTTATGAAGTATCAACTTGCAGCTTTTGGAGTTCGCAAGGTGAGAAGTTTGTCCACTTATGTTTCAAGTAGGAGTCACAAATTCTTGGAAGGATTTGTTTGCAGAAAAGTTTTACAACTTTTTGAGAAGCATGGACACTTGGAGACATTCAGGAAATAAATCAAACATTCAGTCATGAAGGTTTGATAAGAGTAGATTCTACACAAGAGAGATCATTGATCTTGAATGATCTTGTATGATCTTGAACATTTATGAGTCAGTTGTCTATCCTTTGTTTATGAAGATTCTTAACATTGGAAGAAGTAAGTCAAAGATTCAGATTCTATCAGATTTGTGTTGCAAAGAGATAGAAGATACTTGTTATGTTACAGAAGGTTATGAATCCTATAAAGCTTTCAGCAAGGTTTTGTTATGTTAGGATCAGCTAACCTTATTCTAGATTTTGGAAAGCTGAGGAATGACATGGAAAGCTATTGGCATGTGCACAATGCTAGTAAAAAGGGTTCAGAGATTTTGTTTCAGATACAGGTATTGATAACTGAACATCAGATTTATGAAGGAAGACGTTCCACATTTCATAAAGTCTGATATATTTGAAGAATACTGGATACTAGTGTTAAGTCATCCAGGGGGGTGATGAAACATGAAGACTTATTTTCAGCCATATGTAAAAGAATGCAGAGTCATACCTACAGGTATTCCTATTTCAGGTATTCCTATATTTCCTTTGTCAGGTTCTCTTTATATTCCAGTTTTGAAAGAAGAAGGAAGAAAAAGAATGTTTGGAGAAAGTTCCTGTTAGGATGTTCCTGTTCAGGAGAAGGTTCCAGAGTTCTATTTGAAGAGAAGCTTGATATTTCAGAAAGGTATATTTCAGAAGTGCGCACATATATGTTTATACCAAGTTCTGAAAAGAGGTATGAAGGATTTAAAGGATGAAGACATGATGACATCATAGATTTTTTGACTCATAATGAGTTGAGTACAGTCAGAGATGAACCAGCAGTGTTCATAATGCACTAAGTTGTGAGTTGTCAGTCACAGGTTCCAAGATTTAGTTCCTGATTTTGTTTAGTGTATTTACATGACACAACAGAAGTACGTTGAGAAACCTTTTTTGAAGGTAAATGCAAATATGTAGATCCCAGTGTATGTTTTCAGGTTTTTGAAGACAAGAGATAGCAGGTTCAGAGACAGTTCATGCTATATTTGTTGTCAAGCAGTGATTGCTTGATGTATACACTATTGGATATCTAGTTTGTATATTTTCTCAAATATTATGGTTCATATTCAGCAAGTTCAAGTTTTCTTGAAAGAAAGTCAAATTCAATTTTGAAGAAGACTTTTGAAGAACAAGTTTTGAAGTGCGGGAGTACAAGCTTGAAGCTTGTGACAAGCTATTTGAAGCTTGTAGTAATTTGCAGCTTATGAAGTTTGCAGATCCAATTCAGATTGAACCAATATGCCATTGCAGGGGGGATTGTTGGAAACAATGCCAATTGGTCAAGAATTGTTCACAAATAATAGCATGTGTACTTGCTCTTCTTAGTCTTTCAAGACAAGTAGACGGGTGGTCAGAACAGCATGTACTGTTTTCTTTTATATTTTTTGTACAACAAATGGCATTGGGCGCCTTGGATAAGTCAACCGCCTCTCAACCCACCCGCCTGGGTTCGAGTCCCATCGCAGGCAACGCGAAAACGTGAAAGAATTTTTAAGCTTTTGCTTTAATTAAACTCAATAGCGGACGGCATTTTTTCTGATATTTTTCGGATTACGAAGACGACGAAGATAGATTTTATTTTTATCGCATAGCGATCGCTTATGCTTTATTGAGCAATTGCTTTATTATCAGCTTTTCAAGAGGGACAATCTACTATATAAGAAGCACCTTGGGTCTCTTCTATGTATCCTTCACCTAAGATCAACACAAGCTTTCTAGAGCTTGGACCTCAGTAGAGGTGGTGTTTCTTCTAGCACATGGGGCAGCCATGGTGCTAACTTGAAGCATGTTGAGGAGCAGCTATGGAGTTCTTCTTAATGATTCTTCTTGGAGAAGATGAAGGGTGTGCTCACACTCTAGCTCATGGAGAGGAGGTTATCTCTTGTTCATGGCAAGAAGACTTGGTCATTAGCAGCTTGATGGTGAGGATCGCCCATCTACATGATGTATTTGAAGATCATCTTCTACAAGAAGATGTTAGGTTGAAGATTATCTTCTACAAGAAGATGTCTGGCTACTTCAAAGACATTGGATGGGGCCATCTACATGATTTTGAAGATTATCTTCTACAGGAAGATATTAGGTTGAAGATTGTCTTCTACAAGAAGATGTCGGGCTACTTCAAAGACATTAGATGGTGATTAACATAAGATTCACATCTTATGTTAAGTATTCAGGTACATATTCTCTTTATGCACACAGGTACTACTTGAAGTTTATGGAGGCTGTGGCGTTCATATCAGAAGGAGTCCTATTCGGCATAGGTACAAGAGAATCAGTACTTATATGCTTTATGCATATTTTTATGAGGTGTTTGAGAAGGTGTGTTCACATGAGTTTGAGGATTTCTGGCAACAATCTTGTTAGCATTCTATGCTACTTTATAAGTATGTGATCTTTTCACACACGTATCTAACTTAGGGTCTTCCATAGCCTAAGTTTAGATGTAGGTTTGTTGACCATCAGTTTCACACTGATCCTTCCTCATTCAGTCACTCATATTCACTCTTCTATAACCTATAAGGTCACACATCTCGTATATTCAGATTACTGCCCATACATCTGAATATGTTTGTTACATTGTACATTCACTCATACATCTATTTCTCATCACATAGAGTGCTTGAGAGTTTTGCTCCCACATTGTACATTGAACATTGGTATATATGGTACTATGAGTAAGCGATGGCTTACGTAAAACCTTACACATGTCGTCTATTCTTTCTCTATCTTTGTCTCATCATTTTTATGATTAAGTTGTGGTATGTTCATGTTTTGTCAATATGGAAGATTGCTAGAATTAATGTTGTACATATCTGGAACTATGGAACCATGGACCTGTGACATGAGCCTAAGGGCCTACCTCACTTCCAACATTTGGTATCAGAGCACTAAGGTTTTGGTTACAGAACTTTAGATCTTTGGCATCAATGCATTAAGGCTCATTCATAAGCCTAGGTTCCCAGTCTTCCAGATTCACAACATATGATTTGAAAGCATCTTCTAATATTTGACATTTGACATACACACTTAATCTAGATGAGTAGAGATTTGAGAATTAGACACTTCAGTTACATGTGTATTCATCAGTGTGGAGTATGAAGTTGATGATCTATTAGCAGCTGAATATTTTTTGGAAGACTATGCAAATACTTTACAAAAGTATTGTTTGAAGACCCAGAATTGATGAAGAGAAGACTACTTCAAATTCAAGGAAGAACAATGGTTTAGAGAAGATGAAGGAATCAGATCAACATCAAATCACAGGTATCAGTTTCTACTATCAGATTATCATTTGCAGGTCATATCTTAGAAGAGCAGTTATGAAGAGATTTGAAGAAATTCAAGGATTGCTTTTATACGCTTTCATCATTTGAAAGTTAAAGGCTACATCAAAACAGGTATCTAGAGGTTTTTTCTAGAGAGTTTTGAGACATCTCTTTCATGGCAAGAAAGTTCATCTAAGAAGACAAGTGCAAAGATGAGATGAGTTTTTTTTCAGCCAATTTTCTATTGTAAGTTGGTTGGATATCAAGGTACAAATGTATCTAGAGAAGGTAACTCTAGAAGGGCAATTCATCATTTAAACAACGATTGGTGAATTTAGTCATTTCAGACATTTGAAACAACATTTTGATTCAGAGTTATGAGGAGATGGTAAAACATGTTTCTATATTCACTTCCATTTGTATACCATGTTTGTTTTATCTCTTACTCTTAGCACTAGAGGAAGAGAAAAGTTCATTTGAAGAGGTCAAGAGTGTTTGCTACTTCAAGATGAAGAGAACAAAAGGTATGGAAGTGAAGTTTGAAGATGTTAACATCATCAGGTGGAAGAAAGATGCAGAAGAAGAAAGTCCATCATTTCCAAAAGAAAAGTAAGGCTTCCTTTTCTCATATATTTTCCATATACTTTTCCTATTTTATCCTCTACATCCAAAGACAAGTCTACGAGAACATCTTGTTTAAAGAAGAAGCAGTTTCTTGTTTTGCATTACACTTGGTCATGATTTAGTAGATTTGACAAAGAATTGCATTGAGAGAAAGAAAAGCAGCAGATATATGTTTTAACTCATATATGTATGAGTTATGTTTTAGTTGAAGCTTTTAAGCAAGCAGCTTATATGTTCCCTCAAAGAATTCTTGGAGTGTCAATACAGAGCTACTTGGTATATGACAAGTTGCAGAGAAGTATATTTCTTCTTTATCTAACTCTTGAGGTAAAAGAGTTTTCTGTAGCAGATGTTGAAGACTTGGGTTGAGGTTTTATGTTTGGAAAAGGTTACCTCATACTCAGTATTTTCAAAAACTTCAGAAAATTCAGATTTGCTGATGTACAGGTCATTTGAAGAATCTACTAGTATGATTGTCTAGTTTTTTGGATACATGCTTGTATTCAAAAAGGTGTTCCATTAGATCCTATAACTTGATTGAAAAGTGGAGTTAGCCAAAAGAAAGACAAGCAGGTACTATCACATTTCACCCGGGTAAAATATGAAAGTTATGAAGTATCAACTTGCAGCTTTTGGAGTTCGCAAGGTGAGAAGTTTGTCCACTTATGTTTCAAGTAGGATTCACAAATTCTTGGAAGGATTTGTTTGCAGAAAAGTTTTACAACTTTTTGAGAAGCATGGACACTTGGAGACATTCAGGAAATAAATCAAACATTCAGTCATGAAGGTTTGATAAGAGTAGATTCTACACAAGAGAGATCATTGATCTTGAATGATCTTGTATGATCTTGAACATTTATGAGTCAGTTGTCTATCCTTTGTTTATGAAGATTCTTAACATTGGAAGAAGTAAGTCAAAGATTCAGATTCTATCAGATTTGTGTTGCAAAGAGATAGAAGATACTTGTTATGTTACAGAAGGTTATGAATCCTATAAAGCTTTCAGCAAGGTTTTGTTATGTTAGGATCAGCTAACCTTATTCTAGATTTTGGAAAGCTGAGGAATGACATGGAAAGCTATTGGCATGTGCACAATGCTAGTAAAAAGGGTTCAGAGATTTTGTTTCAGATACAGGTATTGATAACTGAACATCAGATTTATGAAGGAAGACGTTCCACATTTCATAAAGTCTGATATATTTGAAGAATACTGGATACTAGTGTTAAGTCATCCAGGGGGGTGATGAAACATGAAGACTTATTTTCAGCCATATGTAAAAGAATGCAGAGTCATACCTACAGGTATTCCTATTTCAGGTATTCCTATATTTCCTTTGTCAGGTTCTCTTTATATTCCAGTTTTGAAAGAAGAAGGAAGAAAAAGAATGTTTGGAGAAAGTTCTTGTTAGGATGTTCCTGTTCAGGAGAAGGTTCCAGAGTTCTATTTGAAGAGAAGCTTGATATTTCAGAAAGGTATATTTGCGAAGTGCGCACATATATGTTTATACCAAGTTCTGAAAAGAGGTATGAAGGATTTAAAGGATGAAGACATGATGACATCATAGATTTTTTGACTCATATTGAGTTGAGTACAGTCAGAGATGAACCAGCAGTGTTCATAATGCACTAAGTTGTGAGTTGTCAGTCACAGGTTCCAAGATTTAGTTCCTGATTTTGTTTAGTGTATTTACATGACACAACAGAAGTACGTTGAGAAACCTTTTTTGAAGGTAAATGCAAATATGTAGATCCCAGTGTATGTTTTCAGGTTTTTGAAGACAAGAGATAGCAGGTTCAGAGACAGTTCATGCTATATTTGTTGTCAAGCAGTGATTGCTTGATGTATACACTATTGGATATCTAGTTTGTATATTTTCTCAAATATTATGGTTCATATTCAGCAAGTTCAAGTTTTCTTGAAAGAAAGTCAAATTCAATTTTGAAGAAGACTTTTGAAGAACAAGTTCTGAAGTGCGGGAGTACAAGCTTGAAGCTTGTGACAAGCTATTTGAAGCTTGTAGTAATTTGCAGCTTATGAAGTTTGCAGATCCAATTCAGATTGAACCAATATGCCATTGCAGGGGGGATTGTTGGAAACAATGCCAATTGGTCAAGAATTGTTCACAAATAATAGCATGTGTACTTGCTCTTCTTAGTCTTTCAAGACAAGTAGACGGGTGGTCAGAACAGCATGTACTGTTTACTTTTATATTCCTTGTACAACAAATGGCATTGGGCGCCTTGGATAAGTCAACCGCCTCTCAACCCACCCGCCTGGGTTCGAGTCCCATCGCAGGCAACGCGAAAACGTGAAAGAATTTTTAAGCTTTTGCTTTAATTAAACTCAATAGCGGACGTCATTTTTTCTGATATTTTTTCGGATTACGAAGACGACGAAGATAGATTTTATTTTTATCGCATAGCGATCGCTTATGCTTTATTGAGCAATTGCTTTATTATCAGCTTTTCAAGAGGGACAATCTACTATATAAGAAGCACCTTGGGTCTCTTCTATGTATCCTTCACCTAAGATCAACACAAGCTTTCTAGAGCTTGGACCTCAGTAGAGGTGGTGTTTCTTCTAGCACATGGGGCAGCCATGGTGCTAACTTGAAGCATGTTGAGGAGCAGCTATGGAGTTCTTCTTAATGATTCTTCTTGGAGAAGATGAAGGGTGTGCTCACACTCTAGCTCATGGAGAGGAGGTTATCTCTTGTTCATGGCAAGAAGACTTGGTCATTAGCAGCTTGATGGTGAGGATCGCCCATCTACATGATGTATTTGAAGATCATCTTCTACAAGAAGATGTTAGGTTGAAGATTATCTTCTACAAGAAGATGTCTGGCTACTTCAAAGACATTGGATGGGGCCATCTACATGATTTTGAAGATTATCTTCTACAGGAAGATATTAGGTTGAAGATTGTCTTCTACAAGAAGATGTCGGGCTACTTCAAAGACATTAGATGGTGATTAACATAAGATTCACATCTTATGTTAAGTATTCAGGTACATATTCTCTTTATGCACACAGGTACTACTTGAAGTTTATGGAGGCTGTGGCGTTCATATCAGAAGGAGTCCTATTCGGCATAGGTACAAGAGAATCAGTACTTATATGCTTTATGCATATTTTTATGAGGTGTTTGAGAAGGTGTGTTCACATGAGTTTGAGGATTTCTGGCAACAATCTTGTTAGCATTCTATGCTACTTTATAAGTATGTGATCTTTTCACACACGTATCTAACTTAGGGTCTTCCATAGCCTAAGTTTAGATGTAGGTTTGTTGACCATCAGTTTCACACTGATCCTTCCTCATTCAATCACTCATATTCACTCTTCTATAACCTATAAGGTCACACATCTCGTATATTCAGATTACTGCCCATACATCTGAATATGTTTGTTACATTGTACATTCACTCATACATCTATTTCTCATCACATAGAGTGCTTGAGAGTTTTGCTCCCACATTGTACATTGAACATTGGTATATATGGTACTATGAGTAAGCGATGGCTTACGTAAAACCTTACACATGTCGTCTATTCTTTCTCTATCTTTGTCTCATCATTTTTATGATTAAGTTGTGGTATGTTCATGTTTTGTCAATATGGAAGATTGCTAGAATTAATGTTGTACATATCTGGAACTATGGAACCATGGACCTGTGACATGAGCCTAAGGGCCTACCTCACTTCCAACATTTGGTATCAGAGCACTAAGGTTTTGGTTACAGAACTTTAGATCTTTGGCATCAATGCATTAAGGCTCATTCATAAGCCCAGGTTCCCAGTCTTCCAGATTCACAACATATGATTTGAAAGCATCTTCTAATATTTGACATTTGACATACACACTTAATCTAGATGAGTAGAGATTTGAGAATTAGACACTTCAGTTACATGTGTATTCATCAGTGTGGAGTATGAAGTTGATGATCTGTTAGCAGCCGAATATTTTTTGGAAGACTATGCAAATACTTTACAAAAGTATTGTTTGAAGACCCAGAATTGATGAAGAGAAGACTACTTCAAATTCAAGGAAGAACAATGGTTTAGAGAAGATGAAGGAATCAGATCAACATCAAATCACAGGTATCAGTTTCTACTATCAGATTATCATTTGCAGGTCATATCTTAGAAGAGCAGTTATGAAGAGATTTGAAGAAATTCAAGGATTGCTTTTATACGCTTTCATCATTTGAAAGTTAAAGGCTACATCAAAACAGGTATCTAGAGGTTTTTTCTAGAGAGTTTTGAGACATCTCTTTCATGGCAAGAAAGTTCATCTAAGAAGACAAGTGCAAAGATGAGATGAGTTTTTTTTCAGCCAATTTTCTATTGTAAGTTGGTTGGATATCAAGGTACAAATGTATCTAGAGAAGGTAACTCTAGAAGGGCAATTCATCATTTAAACAACGATCGGTGAATTTAGTCATTTCAGACATTTGAAACAACATTTTGATTCAGAGATATGAGGAGATGGTAACACATGTTTCTATATTCACTTCCATTTGTATACCATGTTTGTTTTATCTCTTACTCTTAGCACTAGAGGAAGAGAAAAGTTCATTTGAAGAGGTCAAGAGTGTTTGCTACTTCAAGATGAAGAGAACAAAAGGTATGGAAGTGAAGTTTGAAGATGTTAACATCATCAGGTGGAAGAAAGATGCAGAAGAAGAAAGTCCATCATTTCCAAAAGAAAAGTAAGGCTTCCTTTTCTCATATATTTTCCATATACTTTTCCTATTTTATCCTCTACATCCAAAGACAAGTCTACGAGAACATCTTGTTTAAAGAAGAAGCAGTTTCTTGTTTTGCATTACACTTGGTCATGATTTAGTAGATTTGACAAAGAATTGCATTGAGAGAAAGAAAAGCAGCAGATATATGTTTTAACTCATATATGTATGAGTTATGTTTTAGTTGAAGCTTTTAAGCAAGCAGCTTATATGTTCCCTCAAAGAATTCTTGGAGTGTCAATACAGAGCTACTTGGTATATGACAAGTTGCAGAGAAGTATATTTCTTCTTTATCTAACTCTTGAGGTAAAAGAGTTTTCTGTAGCAGATGTTGAAGACTTGGGTTGAGGTTTTATGTTTGGAAAAGGTTACCTCATACTCAGTATTTTCAGAAACTTCAGAAAATTCAGATTTGCTGATGTACAGGTCATTTGAAGAATCTACTAGTATGATTGTCTAGTTTTTTGGATACATGCTTGTATTCAAAAAGGTGTTCCATTAGATCCTATAACTTTATTGAAAAGTGGAGTTAGCCAAAAGAAAGACAAGCAGGTACTATAACATTTCACCCGGGTAAAATATGAAAGTTATGAAGTATCAACTTGCAGCTTTTGGAGTTCGCAAGGTGAGAAGTTTGTCCACTTATGTTTCAAGTAGGAGTCACAAATTCTTGGAAGGATTTGTTTGCAGAAAAGTTTTACAACTTTTTGAGAAGCATGGACACTTGGAGACATTCAGGAAATAAATCAAACATTCAGTCATGAAGGTTTGATAAGAGTAGATTCTACACAAGAGAGATCATTGATCTTGAATGATCTTGTATGATCTTGAACATTTATGAGTCAGTTGTCTATCCTTTGTTTATGAAGATTCTTAACATTGGAAGAAGTAAGTCAAAGATTCAGATTCTATCAGATTTGTGTTGCAAAGAGATAGAAGATACTTGTTATGTTACAGAAGGTTATGAATCCTATAAAGCTTTCAGCAAGGTTTTGTTATGTTAGGATCAACTAACCTTATTCTAGATTTTGGAAAGCTGAGGAATGACATGGAAAGCTATTGGCATGTGCACAATGCTAGTAAAAAGGTTCAGAGATTTTGTTTCAGATACAAGTATTGATAACTGAACATCAGATTTATGAAGGAAGACGTTCCACATTTCATAAAGTCTGATATATTTGAAGAATACTGGATACTAGTGTTAAGTCATCCAGGGGGGTGATGAAACATGAAGACTTATTTTCAGCCATATGTAAAAGAATGCAGAGTCATACCTACAGGTATTCCTATTTCAGGTATTCCTATATTTCCTTTGTCAGGTTCTCTTTATATTCCAGTTTTGAAAGAAGAAGGAAGAAAAAGAATGTTTGGAGAAAGTTCCTGTTAGGATGTTCCTGTTCAGGAGAAGGTTCCAGAGTTCTATTTGAAGAGAAGCTTGATATTTCAGAAAGGTATATTTCAGAAGTGCGCATATATATGTTTATACCAAGTTCTGAAAAGAGGTATGAAGGATTTAAAGGATGAAGACATGATGACATCATAGATTTTTTGACTCGTATTGAGTTGAGTACAGTCAGAGATGAACCAGCAGTGTTCATAATGCACTAAGTTGTGAGTTGTCAGTCACAGGTTCCAAGATTTAGTTCCTGATTTTGTTTAGTGTATTTACATGACACAACAGAAGTACGTTGAGAAACCTTTTTTGAAGGTAAATGCAAATATGTAGATCCCAGTGTATGTTTTCAGGTTTTTGAAGACAAGAGATAGCAGGTTCAGAGACAGTTCATGCTATATTTGTTGTCAAGCAGTGATTGCTTGATGTATGCACTATTGGATATCTAGTTTGTATATTTTCTCAAATATTATGGTTCATATTCAGCAAGTTCAAGTTTTCTTGAAAGAAAGTCAAATTCAATTTTGAAGAAGACTTTTGAAGAACAAGTTTTGAAGTGCGGGAGTACAAGCTTGAAGCTTGTGACAAGCTATTTGAAGCTTGTAGTAATTTGCAGCTTATGAAGTTTGCAGATCCAATTCAGATTGAACCAATATGCCATTGCAGGGGGGATTGTTGGAAACAATGCCAATTGGTCAAGAATTGTTCACAAATAATAGCATGTGTACTTGCTCTTCTTAGTCTTTCAAGACAAGTAGACGGGTGGTCAGAACAGCATGTACTGTTTACTTTTATATTCCTTGTACAACAAATGGCATTGGGCGCCTTGGATAAGTCAACCGCCTCTCAACCCACCCGCCTGGGTTCGAGTCCCATCGCAGGCAACGCGAAAACGTGAAAGAATTTTTAAGCTTTTGCTTTAATTAAACTCAATAGCGGACGGCATTTTTTCTGATATTTTTCGGATTACGAAGACGACGAAGATAGATTTTATTTTTATCGCATAGCGATCGCTTATGCTTTATTGAGCAATTGCTTTATTATCAGCTTTTCAAGAGGGACAATCTACTATATAAGAAGCACCTTGGGTCTCTTCTATGTATCCTTCACCTAAGATCAACACAAGCTTTCTAGAGCTTGGACCTCAGTAGAGGTGGTGTTTCTTCTAGCACATGGGGCAGCCATGGTGCTAACTTGAAGCATGTTGAGGAGCAGCTATGGACTTCTTCTTAATGATTCTTCTTGGAGAAGATGAAGGGTGTGCTCACACTCTAGCTCATGGAGAGGAGGTTATCTCTTGTTCATGGCAAGAAGACTTGGTCATTAGCAGCTTGATGGTGAGGATCGCCCATCTACATGATGTATTTGAAGATCATCTTCTACAAGAAGATGTTAGGTTGAAGATTATCTTCTACAAGAAGATGTCTGGCTACTTCAAAGACATTGGATGGGGCCATCTACATGATTTTGAAGATTATCTTCTACAGGAAGATATTAGGTTGAAGATTGTCTTCTACAAGAAGATGTCGGGCTACTTCAAAGACATTAGATGGTGATTAACATAAGATTCACATCTTATGTTAAGTATTCAGGTACATATTCTCTTTATGCACACACGTACTACTTGAAGTTTATGGAGGTTGTGGCGTTCATATCAGAAGGAGTCCTATTCGGCATAGGTACAAGAGAATCAGTACTTATATGCTTTATGCATATTTTTATGAGGTGTTTGAGAAGGTGTGTTCACATGAGTTTGAGGATTTCTGGCAACAATCTTGTTAGCATTCTATGCTACTTTATAAGTATGTGATCTTTTCACACACGTATCTAACTTAGGGTCTTCCATAGCCTAAGTTTAGATGTAGGTTTGTTGACCATCAGTTTCACACTGATCCTTCCTCATTCAGTCACTCATATTCACTCTTCTATAACCTATAAGGTCACACATCTCGTATATTCAGATTACTGCCCATACATCTGAATATGTTTGTTACATTGTACATTCACTCATACATCTATTTCTCATCACATAGAGTGCTTGAGAGTTTTGCTCCCACATTGTACATTGAACATTGGTATATATGGTACTATGAGTAAGCGATGGCTTACGTAAAACCTTACACATGTCGTCTATTCTTTCTCTATCTTTGTCTCATCATTTTTATGATTAAGTTGTGGTATGTTCATGTTTTGTCAATATGGAAGATTGCTAGAATTAATGTTGTACATATCTGGAACTATGGAACCATGGACCTGTGACATGAGCCTAAGGGCCTACCTCACTTCCAACATTTGGTATCAGAGCACTAAGGTTTTGGTTACAGAACTTTAGATCTTTGGCATCAATGCATTAAGGCTCATTCATAAGCCCAGGTTCCCAGTCTTCCAGATTCACAACATATGATTTGAAAGCATCTTCTAATATTTGACATTTGACATACACACTTAATCTAGATGAGTAGAGATTTGAGAATTAGACACTTCAGTTACATGTGTATTCATCAGTGTGGAGTATGAAGTTGATGATCTGTTAGCAGCCGAATATTTTTTGGAAGAGTATGCAAATACTTTACAAAAGTATTGTTTGAAGACCCAGAATTGATGAAGAGAAGACTACTTCAAATTCAAGGAAGAACAATGGTTTAGAGAAGATGAAGGAATCAGATCAACATCAAATCACAGGTATCAGTTTCTACTATCAGATTATCATTTGCAGGTCATATCTTAGAAGAGCAGTTATGAAGAGATTTGAAGAAATTCAAGGATTGCTTTTATACGCTTTCATCATTTGAAAGTTAAAGGCTACATCAAAACAGGTATCTAGAGGTTTTTTCTAGAGAGTTTTGAGACATCTCTTTCATGGCAAGAAAGTTCATCTAAGAAGACAAGTGCAAAGATGAGATGAGTTTTTTTTCAGCCAATTTTCTATTGTAAGTTGGTTGGATATCAAGGTACAAATGTATCTAGAGAAGGTAACTCTAGAAGGGCAATTCATCATTTAAACAACGATTGGTGAATTTAGTCATTTCAGACATTTGAAACAACATTTTGATTCAGAGATATGAGGAGATGGTAGAACATGTTTCTATATTCACTTCCATTTGTATACCATGTTTGTTTTATCTCTTACTCTTAGCACTAGAGGAAGAGAAAAGTTCATTTGAAGAGGTCAAGAGTGTTTGCTACTTCAAGATGAAGAGAACAAAAGGTATGGAAGTGAAGTTTGAAGATGTTAACATCATCAGGTGGAAGAAAGATGCAGAAGAAGAAAGTCCATCATTTCCAAAAGAAAAGTAAGGCTTCCTTTTCTCATATATTTTCCATATACTTTTCCTATTTTATCCTCTACATCCAAAGACAAGTCTACGAGAACATCTTGTTTAAAGAAGAAGCAGTTTCTTGTTTTGCATTACACTTGGTCATGATTTAGTAGATTTGACAAAGAATTGCATTGAGAGAAAGAAAAGCAGCAGATATATGTTTTAACTCATATATGTATGAGTTATGTTTTAGTTGAAGCTTTTAAGCAAGCAGCTTATATGTTCCCTCAAAGAATTCTTGGAGTGTCAATACAGAGCTACTTGGTATATGACAAGTTGCAGAGAAGTATATTTCTTCTTTATCTAACTCTTGAGGTAAAAGAGTTTTCTGTAGCAGATGTTGAAGACTTGGGTTGAGGTTTTATGTTTGGAAAAGGTTACCTCATACTCAGTATTTTCAGAAACTTCAGAAAATTCAGATTTGCTGATGTACAGGTCATTTGAAGAATCTACTAGTATGATTGTCTAGTTTTTTGGATACATGCTTGTATTCAAAAAGGTGTTCCATTAGATCCTATAACTTGATTGAAAAGTGGAGTTAGCCAAAAGAAAGACAAGCAAGTACTATCACATTTCACCCGGGTAAAATATGAAAGTTATGAAGTATCAACTTGCAGCTTTTGGAGTTCGCAAGGTGAGAAGTTTGTCCACTTATGTTTCAAGTAGGAGTCACAAATTCTTGGAAGGATTTGTTTGCAGAAAAGTTTTACAACTTTTTGAGAAGCATGGACACTTGGAGACATTCAGGAAATAAATCAAACATTCAGTCATGAAGGTTTGATAAGAGTAGATTCTACACAAGAGAGATCATTGATCTTGAATGATCTTGTATGATCTTGAACATTTATGAGTCAGTTGTCTATCCTTTGTTTATGAAGATTCTTAACATTGGAAGAAGTAAGTCAAAGATTCAGATTCTATCAGATTTGTGTTGCAAAGAGATAGAAGATACTTGTTATGTTACAGAAGGTTATGAATCCTATAAAGCTTTCAGCAAGGTTTTGTTATGTTAGGATCAGCTAACCTTATTCTAGATTTTGGAAAGCTGAGGAATGACATGGAAAGCTATTGGCATGTGCACAATGCTAGTAAAAAGGGTTCAGAGATTTTGTTTCAGATACAGGTATTGATAACTGAACATCAGATTTATGAAGGAAGACGTTCCACATTTCATAAAGTCTGATATATTTGAAGAATACTGGATACTAGTGTTAAGTCATCGAGGGGGGTGATGAAACATGAAGACTTATTTTCAGCCATATGTAAAAGAATGCAGAGTCATACCTACAGGTATTCCTATTTCAGGTATTCCTATATTTCCTTTGTCAGGTTCTCTTTATATTCCAGTTTTGAAAGAAGAAGGAAGAAAAAGAATGTTTGGAGAAAGTTCCTGTTAGGATGTTCCTGTTCAGGAGAAGGTTCGAGAGTTCTATTTGAAGAGAAGCTTGATATTTCAGAAAGGTATATTTCAGAAGTGCGCACATATATGTTTATACCAAGTTCTGAAAAGAGGTATGAAGGATTTAAAGGATGAAGACATGATGACATCATATATTTTTTGACTCATATTGAGTTGAGTACAGTCAGAGATGAACCAACAGTGTTCATAATGCACTAAGTTGTGAGTTGTCAGTCACAGGTTCCAAGATTTAGTTCCTGATTTTGTTTAGTGTATTTACATGACACAACAGAAGTACGTTGAGAAACCTTTTTTGAAGGTAAATGCAAATATGTAGATCCCAGTGTATGTTTTCAGGTTTTTGAAGACAAGAGATAGCAGGTTCAGAGACAGTTCATGCTATATTTGTTGTCAAGCAGTGATTGCTTGATGTATACACTATTGGATATCTAGTTTGTATATTTTCTCAAATATTATGGTTCATATTCAGCAAGTTCAAGTTTTCTTGAAAGAAAGTCAAATTCAATTTTGAAGAAGACTTTTGAAGAACAAGTTCTGAAGTGCGGGAGTACAAGCTTGAAGCTTGTGACAAGCTATTTGAAGCTTGTAGTAATTTGCAGCTTATGAAGTTTGCAGATCCAATTCAGATTGAACCAATATGCCATTGCAGGGGGGATTGTTGGAAACAATGCCAATTGGTCAAGAATTGTTCCAAATAATAGCATGTGTACTTGCTCTTCTTAGTCTTTCAAGACAAGTAGACGGGTGGTCAGAACAGCATGTACTGTTTACTTTTATATTCCTTGTACAACAAATGGCATTGGGCGCCTTGGATAAGTCAACCGCCTCTCAACCCACCCGCCTGGGTTCGAGTCCCATCGCAGGCAACGCGAAAACGTGAAAGAATTTTTAAGCTTTTGCTTTAATTAAACTCAATAGCGGACGGCATTTTTTCTGATATTTTTCGGATTACGAAGACGACGAAGATAGATTTTATTTTTATCGCATAGCGATCGCTTATGCTTTATTGAGCAATTGCTTTATTATCAGCTTTTCAAGAGGGACAATCTACTATATAAGAAGCACCTTGGGTCTCTTCTATGTATCCTTCACCTAAGATCAACACAAGCTTTCTAGAGCTTGGACCTCAGTAGAGGTGGTGTTTCTTCTAGCACATGGGGCAGCCATGGTGCTAACTTGAAGCATGTTGAGGAGCAGCTATGGAGTTCTTCTTAATGATTCTTCTTGGAGAAGATGAAGGGTGTGCTCACACTCTAGCTCATGGAGAGGAGGTTATCTCTTGTTCATGGCAAGAAGACTTGGTCATTAGCAGCTTGATGGTGAGGATCGCCCATCTACATGATGTATTTGAAGATCATCTTCTACAAGAAGATGTTAGGTTGAAGATTATCTTCTACAAGAAGATGTCTGGCTACTTCAAAGACATTGGATGGGGCCATCTACATGATTTTGAAGATTATCTTCTACAGGAAGATATTAGGTTGAAGATTGTCTTCTACAAGAAGATGTCGGGCTACTTCAAAGACATTAGATGGTGATTAACATAAGATTCACATCTTATGTTAAGTATTCAGGTACATATTCTCTTTATGCACACAGGTACTACTTGAAGTTTATGGAGGCTGTGGCGTTCATATCAGAAGGAGTCCTATTCGGCATAGGTACAAGAGAATCAGTACTTATATGCTTTATGCATATTTTTATGAGGTGTTTGAGAAGGTGTGTTCACATGAGTTTGAGGATTTCTGGCAACAATCTTGTTAGCATTCTATGCTACTTTATAAGTATGTGATCTTTTCACACACGTATCTAACTTAGGGTCTTCCATAGCCTAAGTTTAGATGTAGGTTTGTTGACCATCAGTTTCACACTGATCCTTCCTCATTCAGTCACTCATATTCACTCTTCTATAACCTATAAGGTCACACATCTCGTATATTCAGATTATTGCCCATACATCTGAATATGTTTGTTACATTGTACATTCACTCATACATCTATTTCTCATCACATAGAGTGCTTGAGAGTTTTGCTCCCACATTGTACATTGAACATTGGTATATATGGTACTATGAGTAAGCGATGGCTTACGTAAAACCTTACACATGTCGTCTATTCTTTCTCTATCTTTGTCTCATCATTTTTATGATTAAGTTGTGGTATGGAAGATTGCTAGAATTAATGTTGTACATATCTGGAACTATGGAACCATGGACCTGTGACATGAGCCTAAGGGCCTACCTCACTTCCAACAAGTAATTGCAGACACAAGAGATCAAAGCTGGGAGAAAGCTTGCAGATTGATAAGCTAGACAGGGAGAGCTATCCAGCTTGGTCCATGAGGATGGAGGTACACCTCATGAGAAAAGATTTGATGGCATTCATCACACGAGAAGAAGAAAAGCGTGAGTCTGAAGATCCTAGTGTTCCAACTAGGGAAGAGCTTGCAGATTTGAAGAAGTGGATGAAGAAGGATGCTCAAGGTAGGAGCATCATTTACATGGCTATAAATTATTATCTTCTACTCTCTATTAATCAATTGCTAGGACACATGCTAACTTTTGAGTAGGACATTAAGGGAGTTAATGATAGGAGTGCAAGTCAAGCTATGTACTCTAAGGACAAGAAAAAGAATGGCAAAGGGAAGCAGTCAATTGATGATGAAGGACCTTCAAGCCAAGCCAATTTTACAAGAGGAAAGATGAATTCTAGAGGTAAAGGAAGAGGAGGTAAGAATAAAGATAACGTTCGAGCTTGTTGGATTTGTAGTAGAATAAATCATTTCGCAAACGATTGTTGGTATAACAATCAAAATGGTGGGAGTCATAATCAGAATTTCAATCAAAGAGCTAGAGGAGGTATAAATCAAAGAGGTAACTTTAGAGGAAGAGGTGGCAGGACATCATATGCTAGAGTAGGTGGAAGAAGTTTTCAATCTCAATCCTACAATAACAATTACTATAATTATGCATCAGATCAGAAGGATGACATGACTCTCATCTTGAATGCAACACATGAAGCAGTAGGAGAAGAACAAAGGTTGGTCTATGTTGACTCAAGATGTAGCATTCATCTGAGTGGCAACATATCATTGATGAATGATATGGAAGCAAAGGTGAATGGACATACAATTCAAACAGGAGATACCACCAAGCATAAAGTGGAAAGCATTGGATTAGTGAAGACAAAGAGTGGAAGCACACTCTTAAGCAAGGTACTTTATGTTCCTACTATTCCTAAAAACCTGATAAGTGTAGGACAAATTGTGGAGAAGGGATATGAAGTGAGATTCACAAATGATGGTATTTACGTGCAAGATCCAAATCAGGGATATAGAAGCATCACTACAAGTAAAACGAAAGGAAGACTTTTTACTCTCAAGGTCCAAGGTAATGTGGGACATGCATTGTTTACTTATGGAAGTCAAAAGATGTCTCAGTTAGACCTATGCCATAAAAGGCTAGGTCATTTTAATGAGAGAGCTATAAAGGAAATGTCAAAGGAACGATGTAGTGCTTGGATTGCCAAATGTTGAAGGTCAACACATGGTGTACAAGTGTGAAGCTTGTCAATTAGGTAAAGTGTTAAGAAAACACTCACGAATTTGACGCAACAGACAAGAAAGAAACAGAATCCTCCGGAAAATCAGTGCACAGGTGTACAGTATGCGAAGTTAGTGCGCGGTGTGCGTATAACAGAGCAATTAACCGCGGCGGGCGCGTAAGGCGCGTATAACGCGAATTGAAGAATGACAGGGCAGAGGAGCGCCAAAGAAAGTGTATATATATATAGCAAGATTTGAAGAACAATACGACGATGATACGCAGAGGAGAACAAGAGATAGATATAGAGAAGGAAGAGAGAAGACGCCATAGATCGCGTATGAGTGAAGAGAGAGTTAGAAGTTCTTAGAAGACGCCATAGATCGCGTATGTACAGATGAATAACACAAGCCTGAAGTGTCGGGTCTTTTCATCTGAAGAGAGATGGTAATAAGAAACTACTCACTGTAGGAGAGTTTCTGTAACTTGAGCAAGAAGAGGCCAAGTTTACTTGTACACATCTTCTCTAATCGAAAACACATGTTCATGTGGATGTTTGCGCGTAATCTTTACTTGTGAAGAATCTGAAGCTATTTCGTGTTACGGTAGGAAGTTCCGTTTATTGTTAACTGTCATGACTCGTTACTAAACGTGCTTCAGTACCTTCTCTGTAAACGCACGAATAACAGTTTACTCAGTTTCAGTAATTTCCGGTCAGTTACAGTTTCTCAGAAAATAAGATTTTTCGGCAGAACAACGAAGTATAACTCGCAGCAGAGTTCGAAGCTTTGTATGAGAGATAGCTCATCTAGTAGCTAGACGTCACTACTTTAAGCTGGTCACAGTTTCCGGTGGAATGGAGATGTACACACAGTACAAAAGTTAACCGGAAAGTAGCACTTCAGAACTGAGAAGTTTTTTCTTAAACTTTCAGAAGAGTTCATTAAGTGGAGAAAGCTCACGAATCACTTTCTTACTTCTTGTATGTTCACTTGAAGTAATTATAACCAAAGTAGCAGTTCATTTCGGTGAAGTTTCGGTACGACTACGGTGTCAGTCCAGTGACAGTCTGGTGAAGTTCCGGTGGAACTTGTGTCGCAGGATAACACAGTTAAGGTGACGTTAATTAGGCTAAGCTACTGTTGATTACAGAAGTGTTCTGAATCACTCTAGTTTAGCATTCTACTACGGTGGCGCGACAATTTCCGCAGGCCTGACAGAGTTCAAGCTTTGTCGCAAAACCCACCTTCAGGGCGAAAGTATTTCCGCAACAGTGGCGTTAGAGCCGAAGTTTTTCGCCAACAATTGGTATCAGAGCAGGTTAATCTCCCAAAAATTGGTATAAGAGCCTAGAGTATTCTCTATCATGGCAGACCACGTCCAAATTGATAAACTGGACAGAGATAATTATCCCGCATGGGTAATGCGCATGGAAGCCTTACTTATGAGTAAGGACTTAATGATGTACGTGACCGGAGAAGAAAAGAAACCGACCTTCGAAGATGATAGTCAACCGGAAAAAGAAGAACTAGACGCCCTAAAGCTGTGGCAAAAGAAAGATGCAACGGCAAGAGCCTACATCTACAACACTGTGTCAGATCATCTTCTACCGCACATTAGAGGTCTGGAGAAAGCAGAGGACATATGGAGTGCATTGGAAGATCACTTCCAAAATACTACAAAAGCTAGGAAGGCCAGCCTATGGTCCGAATTCACAACGTTCAAAAAGAAGCCGAGTCAAAGCATCAGTGACTACGTCACTAAAATGAAGGATCTAGCAGATAGTCTGGGATCCATAAATGAAGATGTCGAAAATCATAGATTGATAGCACAACTGCTCACAGGGTTGAGAGGAGATGAAAGGTGGAAACCTTTCGTACTCTCAACTGAACTTTCTTTAAATCATTTTGTACCAGATTTAAATCAGTTGCTTGGTTTGATGCTCACATATGAGCAAGACCTGAAAGGAGACGAAGACAAAGGACATAGCTCAGCAATGTATATAAAGAACAAGAAGAAAGAAAAGGGTAAGCCAAAAGACGAAGAAGAATCGAGCTCTCAGGCCTATTACGCAAGAGGGAAAGGCACTGGCAGAGGAAGAGCAAGAGGAAGAAGTAGTCAGAATACTAACAAGAAAGTCTGCTGGATTTGCGGACTAAGTAATCATCTGGCGCATGACTGTTGGCAAAATCAACAAGGATCAAATCAAAGCCAGAACAGTAATAGCAGAGGTAGAAGCGGAAGATATAAAAGTAACTTCCAAAGAGGAAGACAAAACCAAAGAGGAGGCTACGGTAGAGGTGGAACAAGAAGTTGGGGACAGAGCCAATCCTACAACACCACCTACAACAACTACGCAAATGACACACAGAATGAAAGTCATACATCGTTGATGATGAACTCAATCAACACATCTGATAACGAAGATCTAAAGGTATTTTACATTGACTCTGGATGTTCTAATCACTTGTCAGGAAACATAGAACTGATGTCAGAATTGGAAAAAGGAAGTGCGAGTCACACTGTTCAAACAGGTGACAATACAAGACACAAAGTACAATCAATCGGAAAAGTGAAATGCAAAAGTGGAGCAGATTTGCTAACCAATGTTTTGTATGTTCCAACAATACCGAAAAATCTGATCAGTGTGTTACAGATAGTCGAAAAAGGTTTTCAGGTCAGATTTACAAACAAAGGAGTATTTGTAGAAGATCCCAAGAACGGATATTATCAGATCGTTTCTGGTAAGAAAGAAGGCAGACTCTTTACCTTAAGAGTACAAGGGAACATTGGCCAAGCGCTGCTCACACATGATGAAAAGGTAATTACAGAACTTGATCTCTGGCACAAGAGATTAGGTCATTTTCACGAAAAAGGAATCAAAGCTATGATAGCGAATCAGTCTGTACTGGGATTACCGAACGTACAGAACCAACATATGATTCACAAATGCGAAGCCTGTCAAATGGGAAAAGCCCACAGGTTACCTTTCCAGAAGAAAGGATTCAAACATGACAGTGTGCTGGAACTCATACATACAGATGTATGGGGACCAACAAAAGAAGGATCAATTAGCGGATCAAGGTACTATGTTTTATTCATTGATGATGCAACAAGGTGGATAACTCTTTATGTTTTGAAGGAAAAGTCAGAAGTATTTGGAGCCTTCAGAAATTTTCATGCATATGCTGAAAGGCTTACCGGACAAAAACTTAAAAGACTGAGGTCTGATGGAGGGGGAGAATACTTCTCCCGAGAATTTAATGACTATCTTTGGAATGCAGGTATTAAGAGAGAAATAACCTGCAGATATACACCACAACAAAACGGTGTAGCAGAAAGAAGGAACCGAACTCTAGTCGAGTTTGCACGAGCTATGATAAAAGAAAAAAATTGCCCAGATTATCTTTGGGCTGAAGCCGTAAACACAGCAACATACTTGGTAAACAGATTACCATGTACAGCCTTAGAAGGAATGACCCCTTATGAAGCTTGGTGGGGAAAGAAGCCAACACTTGATCACTGCAAAGTGTTTGGATCAGTAGCGTATGCTTATGTACCGTCTCAACTCAGACATAAGCTTGAACCAAAAGCAGAGAAATATGTATTCGTCGGATATGATGAGAAACAGATGGGTTACAGGTTATGGAGTCCTCTAACCAAACATTTTACTGTTTCCAGAGATGTAACATTTGATGAACAGAAAAGCTGGTATGCAGATCAGAGTCATACAGCTGAAGAATTTGAAGAAGAGATAAAAAGAAGAGAGAAAGGTAAAACAATCGTACAGGTAAACAAAGAAGACGAGGCAAGTACGTCCAGGACCGGAATAAGTATAAGGAACGAAGATGAAGACATGTACTCAGACACACACGAAGAATATGAGCTAAGAAGGTCAAACAGAGTAAGAAGACAACCGGAAAGATACTCATATGATACATCATATATAACTCAGAACGATTATGCATACATGGTCAAAGACGATGATGAACCTCAGAGCTATGACGAAGCCAAAGGCAAGAAGCAATGGCAAGAAGCAATGAAAGAAGAATTCATCGCACTGGAAGAGAACAAGACATGGGAGCTTGTTCCTAAACCGAACGGTAAGAAAGTAATTGGAAATAAATGGGTGTTCAAAATAAAGAAACTTGAAGATGGAAGGATAGCCAGACATAAAGCGAGACTGGTTATCAAGGGCTATGCTCAGACGCATGGCATAGACTATGACGAGACGTTCAGTCCGGTGGCAAAAATGTCAACCATAAGAACAGTAATTGCTATAGCAGCATCAAAAGGATGGAAGCTAAGTCAGCTAGATATAAAGAATGCATTCCTGAATGGATATATATCAGATGAAGTCTATATGGAACAACCGGAAGGGTTTACAAGTTCCAGATACCCAAATTTTGTTTGCAGGTTAAGAAAAAGCACTTTATGGACTAAAGCAAGCTCCAAGAGCTTGGAACTACAGACTTGTGAAGTATCTCAATGAACTTGGATACCAAAGTTTGAAGGCAGATGCAAGTCTACTCATCAAAAGGACAGAAGAAGGAATGATCTACATTTGTATCTATGTAGATGACATAATAATTACAGGTACCTCAGATGCAGGAATCACAGAGGTAAAGAAACTGCTAGAAAAGGAATTCAAGATCAGTGACCTGGGAAAGTTATCATACTTTCTAGGTATGGAAATCACATATATAGATCATGGTGTATATGTCACACAAGAAAGGTATCTCCTGAACTTACTGAAGAAGTTCAATATGGAAAATTGCAGAGAAGCTTCAACACCGCTTGAAGTAAATCATAAACTCAGCAAATATAGTGGAACAGAATTCAAGGATATGAAGAAGTATCAATCGTTAGTAGGAAGCCTAATATATGCTACGCTAACAAGAACGGATCTTAGTTTTCCGGTGGGAGTTCTCTCACAGTTTATGCATTGTCCGACAGAGCAACATTGGGTTGCAGGACAAAGAGTTCTCAGATATATCAAAAGAACTATAAAGGAAGGATTATATTATCCTTTTACGTCAGATATAAAGCTCAGAGCATATAGTGACTCAGATTGGGCAGGAAGTCAAGATGACCGAAGATCAACGCACGGGTATATGATATACCTAGGAGATAAGCTGGTAAGCTGGTGTTCGAAGAAGCAACACACAGTAGCCTTATCATCAACAGAAGCAGAATACAAAGGACTGGTAGAAGCAGCAAAAGAAGTAATATGGATGCAGACTTTACTTAAAAGCATGGGTATAGATCAAAGTATACCGATCATACATGGAGATAATATGAGCTCGCTGTATCTTGCAGCGAATCCTGTGTTTCATGCAAGAACAAAACACATAGAGATTCAGTACCATTTCCTAAGGGAAAAAGTAATGGAGAAAGAGATAGAAGTAGTCTACACTCCTACAAAAGATCAGATTGCAGATATTCTGACAAAGAGCTTGGATGGAACAAAGACAAACAGATTCAAAGAGATGGCAGGAATAAAAGAAAGGAAGATATATGAAAGACCGGAAGATGTCAAATTAGTGATTGAGGGGGAGCTGTTAAGAAAACACTCACGAATTTGACGCAACAGACAAGAAAGAAACAGAATCCTCCGGAAAATCAGTGCACAGGTGTACAGTATGCGAAGTTAGTGCGCGGTGTGCGTATAACAGAGCAATTAACCGCGGCGGGCGCGTAAGGCGCGTATAACGCGAATTGAAGAATGACAGGGCAGAGGAGCGCCAAAGAAAGTGTATATATATATAGCAAGATTTGAAGAACAATACGACGATGATACGCAGAGGAGAACAAGAGATAGATATAGAGAAGGAAGAGAGAAGACGCCATAGATCGCGTATGAGTGAAGAGAGAGTTAGAAGCTCTTAGAAGACGCCATAGATCGCGTATGTACAGATGAATAACACAAGCCTGAAGTGTCGGGTCTTTTCATCTGAAGAGAGATGGTAATAAGAAACTACTCACTGTAGGAGAGTTTCTGTAACTTGAGCAAGAAGAGGCCAAGTTTACTTGTACACATCTTCTCTAATCGAAAACACATGTTCATGTGGATGTTTGCGCGTAATCTTTACTTGTGAAGAATCTGAAGCTATTTCGTGTTACGGTAGGAAGTTCCGTTTATTGTTAACTGTCACGACTCGTTACTAAACGTGCTTCAGTACCTTCTCTGTAAACGCACGAATAACAGTTTACTCAGTTTCAGTAATTTCCGGTCAGTTACAGTTTCTCAGAAAATAAGATTTTTCGGCAGAACAACGAAGTATAACTCGCAGCAGAGTTCGAAGCTTTGTATGAGAGATAGCTCATCTAGTAGCTAGACGTCACTACTTTAAGCTGGTCACAGTTTCCGGTGGAATGGAGATGTACACACAATACAAAAGTTAACCGGAAAGTAGCACTTCAGAACTGAGAAGTTTTTTCTTAAACTTTCAGAAGAGTTCATTAAGTGGAGAAAGCTCACGAATCACTTTCTTACTTCTTGTATCTTCACTTGAAGTAATTATAACCAAAGTAGCAGTTCATTTCGGTGAAGTTCCGGTACGACTACGGTGTCAGTCCAGTGACAGTCTGGTGAAGTTCCGGTGGAACTTGTGTCGCAGGATAACACAGTTAAGGTGACGTTAATTAGGCTAAGCTACTGTTGATTACAGAAGTGTTCTGAATCACTCTAGTTTAGCATTCTACTACGGTGGCGCGACAATTTCCGCAGGCCTGACAGAGTTCAAGCTTTGTCGCAAAACCCACCTTCAGGGCGAAAGTATTTCCGCAACAGTGGCGTTAGAGCCGAAGTTTTTCGCCAACATAAAGCACACAAAAGTTCATACAATAAATCAGGATACAAGTACTCAAACATGCTTGAGTTGGTTCATACAGATGTGTGGGGTCCTTCAAGGGACTATAGCATAAAGGGATCCAGATATTATGTGTTGTTTGTTGATGATGCAACAAGATGGATTACACTTTATGTAATCAAGGACAAACCAGAAGTGTTCAAGACATTCAAGCCTCAGAAAGGATTACAGGACAAAAGCTCAAAAGGTTGAGATCAGATGGAGGGGGAGAGTATTTTTTTAAAGAGTTTGATGATTATTTATGGAATGCAGGTATAAAAAGAGAAGTAACTTGCAGGTACCTCCCTCAACAAAATGGAGTTGTAGAAAGAAGAAATAGAACTCTTGTAGAGTTTGCAAGATCAATGATGAAAGAAAAGAATTGTCCAATCTACTTATGGGCAGAAGCTATCACCACTGCAACCTACCTTGTGAATAGGTTACCTTGCAAAGCTTTGGATGGTAGAACACCTTATGAAGTATGGTGGGGTAAGAAACCCACTCTTGATCATTGTAAGGTATTTGGATTTTTAGCATATGCTTATGTTCCTTCACAATTAAGACATAAGCTAGAACCCAAAGCTGAGAAGTATGTGTTTATTGGGTATGATGATAGACAGATGGGTTACAGATTGTGGAGTCCATCTACAAAGAAATTTCTTGTCACAAAAGATGTTACATTTGATGAGCAAAGTACATGGTATACAAGGTCAACAAATGATTATGCAGATGTTGAGGAAATACAAAGGAAAGGAAAGACCAAAGTAAAGGTGCATGAAGAAGATGTTGATGATGTTGATTGTAAAAGTAAATTGCAAGGCAATGATGAAGATAGGCCAAGATTTGATCCAGAATCAAATGTGGTTGAGACTTCAAGAAGTGTAGAGGTCAGAAGATCTTTATGAGAAAGAAAAGAACCTATCAGGCATATCTATGATATATCTTTCTTAACAACAAAAGATTATGCTTATATTGTGAAGACAAAAGAAGACCCAACCACATATGAAGAAGCTAAAGACAAACAGAATTGGGTGAAGGCAATGCAAGAAGAGTTTGATGCTCTACTTGAGAATGAGACATGGGAATTGGTGCCAAGACAAAAGAACTAGAAGGTAATTGGATGTAAGTGGGTGTACAAAACAAAAAGGTTTGCAAATGGTGAGGTGTCTAGATACAAAGCTAGACTTGTGGTTAAAGGTTGTGCTCAAACTTATGGGGTAGATTATGATGAGACTTTTAGCCGAGGTGCTAAGATGTCTACAATTAGATCTCTATTTGCTATTGTTGCTTGTAAAAGATCAAAGTTTTCACAATTAGATGTGAAGAATGCATTTCTGAATGGATAATATTGCAGATGAAGTGTACATGGAGCAACCAGAAGTGTTCATGGATTCAATTGGATCAGATTATGTGTGTAAGCTCAAGAGAGCTTTGTATGGTTTGAATCAGGCTCCAAGAGCATGGAATTATAGGCATGTTAAGTTCTTGAATGAATGTGGATATCAAGCTTCAAAGGCAGATAGTAGCTTGCTAGTGAGGGCAAGTGAAGATGGGTATATATACATGTGTATTTATGTTGATGATATGTCACAAGTACAGATGCTCAAGGAATCAAGGAGATTAAGAAACAAATAGAAAAGGAGTTTAAGATAAGTGATTTGGGAAACTTATCTTATTCCTTAGGAATGCATATTGTGTATACTCAACATGGAGTATATGTTACACAAGAGAGATACCTGAAGAATCTTTTGGTCAAGTTCAACATGGAAGATTGCAAGCCTTCAACCACACCATTGGAGGTAAACCATAAATTGAGCAGATATGGAGGTGAAGAATTTAATGACATGAAGAAATATCAGATTTTGGTAGGTAGTTTGATCTATGCTACCTTGACAAGACCACACCTATCATATGCAGTGGGTGTGTTATCACAATTTATGCATTTTCCAAAGAAGACTCATTGGATTGCAGCTCAAAGGGTACTTAAATACGTCAAGGGAACTCTGAGTGAAGGTTTGTATTATGTTTTTACTTTTGATACAAGAATCAGAGTGTTTAGTGATGTAGATTGGGCAGGTAATTTAGATGATAGAAGGTCTACTCATGGTTATCTCTGTTATATTGGAGATAAATTAGTTTCTTGGTGCTCAAAGAAGCAACATACAATTGGTTTGTCATCCATAGAAGTTGAGTATAAAGAAATGGTAGAGGCTGCAAAAGAAGTGATATGGTTAAAGACCTTATTGAAAAGTTTTGGAACTAATCAGAGTACTCCAATTATTTTTGGAGACAACATTGGTAGTTAATCTTGTTTTTCATGCCACGACTAAACACATAGAGATTCAGTATCATGTCTTGAGAGAAAAGGTACTTGACAAAGAAATTGAAGTGTTGTATATACCAACAAAAGAGAAAGTTGCAGATATGTTGACAAAAAGCTTAGATGGACCTAAGCTATAGAAGTTCAAAGAGATGGCAAGAATAAACAAGAACTGTATAATCACAATTAGTGATTGAGGGGGAGCTGTTGGAAGAAAGCAATCCCAAACTGATGATTATGAAGAATTTGAAGCAATTCAAGAATCAGAATGAAGCCAAAGAAGTTATTGAAGATAGTGAAGAGATCTCAGATTTGTAGCTTGTATACATATGTACATTATTAGTTGAGAATTCTTGTATAAGGATATAGATGATCCTTAGGATGATAAGAATAATGTAATAGATGCAGGATGAGTCTAGAATCATATGTGTATAAGTCAATGATGAAAAGAAATATGAGAGAGAGTCATTAGAAGCCAAGTGTCCATGAGATAGATGTGAAGAGAGTTATCTTGAAAAGTTAGCGTCGAGTCTTTCTCTGATTTCTCTCAGCCTCATCACGTGGATCAAGAAATCTTTCGTACACATCTAATCTAGAAACTAATAAAGCTATGTTCAAGGTTGCATAGTCTAATTCCTTTCAGGCTCTGTGTATGATCAATAGGAACATGTGTATGTAAAGTGTGTAGGTAGACCTCTCAGAGTCACACACTTTTTCTTGTCAATGTTTTGCTTGGATCTCAGTGCACAATGTAAAGTTTTTGATGAGTGTGCATTAAAAATCTAAGTTAGAAGGTAAGGAAGCTATGGCTAAAAGCATTTAGCAAAACAGGACTTGTGCTATGAGAAATCAACCTTAGAAGTTCACTATGGCAAAGTCGCTTGTTCAGTAAGATAGTTTCTAACATACCTTTGATCTTAATGATCAAATCAAAGTTTTAATGGTTCTTTTGAAGGACTAATAGTTGATATGATTGCGCAAAGTTACTCTGGAGGTATGTATATCATTAGATTGAAGATATTTGAAGATATGTGCAGATAATGAAGTCTAAATCTGAAGCAAACTTCTTGAAGAAGAAAAATTCTCACTGAGAGAACTGTTCATGAATGATTTGGTAAATTAAGGTAACATTTGTGTAAAGTTTGGTCTATAACTGATATAGACATGCTCTTAAATCAGTATAGATGAAGCCTTTGGAGATTTAGAGGTCTCCAAAAACTTTTAGATTTGTGCTCTTAAATTTGATTGATGAATATGAACTTATTGCTAAATTTATTATGAATTACGTTGAGAAATGCAGCTAAAGTTGACACCAAATATAAAACTGTTGATAGAAAAATTAAACCTATTGCACAACCTTTACCAAAAGGGAGTGAAGAGAAATTTAGATAGGTCTCAGAAGATCCTTGCTTATGAGAGCGTACAAATATTGGTCATACATTTACAAATGAAACTTTGAAATTAATCAAAATAGGAAATGATGACCAATTTTTGTTACCTGCTGAACGTGACGTATTTTGAAGAGTGATTAAAAATCATGGAAAGGCTTTTTCATAACACCCCCATGAGATAGGCTCTGTCGACCCACAACTTGTTCCTCCAATGATTATCTTTAATGTTCCTCATATCCCGTGGAATTTATACAAGATTTACAACGTGTGAACAAAGTTACGATTAGGAAAGTAGGAATTGATCCTATAGTAGGAGAATTTGCTAAAGCATTTGCTAAGCATGCTATCTACTCAATGGGAGATTTATATTCTGACTATGATGTGGGGAGATCATGACATGAAAACTCCTTTAGGCTTAGTCAGCATGTGCACTTTGCCACAAGGAGCTACTAACTCAGTAGCACACATGATGAACACCATGAATTCTGTTTTACATGACTTCATTCCTAATGTAACTATGCCATTTATAGATGATATACCTATTAAAGGATGTGAAGAGAATGCAAAAGATGAAACTCTAGATTCTTCTCGCTATAGAAAATTTGTTGTAGACCATATCTCTGACTGTGAATGGATTTTTAAGAGATTTGAAGAGGTTGGTCTTACATTTTCAATTGAGAAGTCTGTTTTTGGTGTTAATGAGGTTCTCATAGTTGGTCACTTATGTGGACATTACGGTCGGAGACCATATCCACCTAAGGTTGACGCCATAAACAAGATTTCTGAAACATGTAGCAATATTAGTGAAGTGAGACGATTTCTTGGTGCTTGTGTATTTTACTCCCTTTGGATTCCTCACTATGCATATGTTGTGAACTGTTTATATGCATTTCTAAGAAAAAATCAAAAGTTTTTGTGGACAGAAGAGCACTCAAAAGCTATGAGGAAATTAAAGAAAGTGCTTGTTAATGCTCCTATTTTAAAATCTGTGGATTATTCTGATCCAAAGCCCATTATTTTGATTGTTGATACGAGGCCCATAGGCATAGGATGGGTTATTGGTTAGGTCAACGAAGAGGAAAAATTATATGCCGTTAGATTCAGAGCTAAAATATTAAATGAAACTCAAAGAAATTATCCTCAAATCAAACGAGAACTCTGTGGTTTAGTCACCGCATTAAAGATTGATAAAGAATATTTTATAGGAGCAAATGTAATTGTAGAGATAGATGGTTTACCACTGATAGGAATGATAATAAATTGTTCATCACCCAATATTGTTATGCTTTGATGGATTTCTTACTTTAAATTTATTAATCTGGTTTTAATACATATTGTAGGAAAATCTAATTTTGTTGCTGATATGCTTTCTAGAGCTAGGTACGATGAAGATGAAGAAGCAGAATTAGATACGAATGCAATTAATTATGATTCTCAAGCATATGTGTATATGAACAATTTAATATTGATGAATATGAAGGAGAGTGGCAAGACATTGGGAGGTATCTTAGTACTTTGATTAGATCACCTGCATGGTCTTCAAATAGATTTAAGAATATTAGATAAAGAGCTTTCAATTTTTTCTTAAAAGATGGATTCATTTGGAGACATGCAAGTGGCATGATTAAATTTCCACAAAGAGTACTAGGAACGAAGCATCTTCAAATGCAAGTCATGAAAAATATGCATGATACCTTATGGGCTGGACATAAGGGATTTGCAGCTACTTATGAGAAGATTAGAGAAAGTTATTGGTGGTCAAGCATCTATGTTAATGTAAATGACTATGTGAATTCTTGTGATATATGTCAATTACATTCATCAGTTAAGCATAGGGATACGTTACACCCTACCTACCCACCATGTATACATTACAAATGGGTACTTGACCTAGTGACCATGCCCAAAGGTGTAGATAAAATAAGTTACATAGTACTTGCACGAGAAGACCTTATTAACCATGTAGAAGGTCGAGCCCCACGATCGAAAACAACATTTAATGTATGTAAATTTCTACTTGAAGATGTAATTTCGAGGCTTGGTTATGTTGAGAATGTAGTGGCTCATAGGGGTGAATTAGATGCACAAGAAGCTAGAGATTTCTTTGTTAGGCATGGAATTCATTTAGCTCTGACCACTGCTTATAACTGTGAGGCTAATGGGAAAATAGAAAGAGGGCATTCTCCAATTATAAAGGCAATTTCTAAAGCTTGCAATGGAGATCTTAAGAATTGACCAAAATTTCTACCATTTGCATTATGGGCTGATAGAATGACCTATACTAGAACAATGGGGTATATGCCAGCAAAGTTAATGTACTGCGAGAAACCTATTTTTCTTGTTCATACTCAAATACTTACTTGGTCTACTCTTCCATGGCATGACAATCTATCTAGAAAAGATCTTTTGGCTCTAAGAATTAAGCAGCTTGAGGAAGGAAATGAAAAGATAGAGGAAGCTATAGCTAAATTAAAAGAATCTTGAATTAAGAATAAGAAATAATTTGATAAATCGCATAGGTTAAGGCCAAAGGCAATTCAATTGATGATTGGGTTTTGATTTATGATTGCACATTTGATTCTCAATATGATGCACGTACGAAGTTAAAACGGCATTGTTTTGGACCTTATGTGGTGCTCAAAGTTTATGATAATGGAACTTCTGCTTTACAAGAATTGGATGGAACACCTCTCAAAAGCTTAATTGCAAGAAAAAGGATTAAATTTTTTAAACAAAGGAATGATGAAAATTATGATTTGATGCATAATGAAGAGAATGAATGAGTTTTGATTGATTTATGTTAATGGAAAGGACGTATGCTTTTTTTTTTTTAATGTGGATTTTCTTTTGCAAGAATGAAGTTAAATGTATGGTTATGAAACTAATTATACTTGTGTGTCTATCTATTGATGATTTTTTTAGCAGGACTTTGAAGATGATCAAATTATAGTTTTTCATGATAAATTTATGATGAAGATGAAGATGATATGATTGAAGAAGAAGTTAATTTCAGGTTGTATTTCTCTATGTTCTAAATTTTTTATGTTTTTATCTATGCATATCACTTGAATTCATAACAAATATAAACATAAAATATGGGATGAGGATGATCAAATTATGAAGAGAATCTATGTAGCCAGAGTAGGAAAACAAACATTATTTATGTTTCTAAGTTTATAGATTGAGTGGGAATTTGGTATGGACAGAAGGATTTGTAGTTCATTTCAAATAATGGAAGTAATTGTATATATGTAGGATCATATAGATGCATGATCCTTTTCTATGAGATCCTATACATGCATCTATATCCTTAGCTCAGATTAAGGGGTTAAGCCTTTCCCCTTCAAAACAACAAAGTTGTGAATGTAAAAATAGAAAAAAATAGAAAAAAAGAAAAGAAAAAAATATATGATGAACGGAAGTTATACCTTCTTTCACCCCAAAAAGGTATTTACAATCATGATCTACATGAAGATTTCACATCATACTTGTATGAAGCTGAAGATGAAGAAAGCTAGTTGTGGAAAACACATCTACCAAATAAAATTGGGCAAACAAGGCAGATGTCTGTATGAGTAGATTTAGTTGATTTCTTTGACATGTTTGATTGCCTATATGTAAGTACATGTATATGAAGAAACCTGATTTTGATGAAGAAGAATTTTGCTCCATAATGATCTTTGCAAAGTTTATAAATGAATGAAACTTAGATTAATGTTTTGTTGACTGAACCGGCTGATAACTTAACTTTGTAATTTTATATGTTTTCATTAATAGATTGAACTTAAATGAAATTCGTGAGAATTATGCATAAACAATTGATATATTTGATAAATTTGAAATTTATTTATAAAAGAATTTGATGTTGTTATATGGTTGACTTTCAGGATGATCATCAAGATGCTACTTCCCTCTATCTGCAGGTTGGCCCATCAAGACGATGTGCAGGTTTGGTGGGGGTGGATGTCAGAAATATTTTCATATTCAAGTTGACATTCAGGGAGATAAAAACTTTTTTATTGGTTATCTCGAAAACCCTTTCAAACATTGTTGATAAGTTCTTTGATTTGAACTAATCTCTTTGTAAGTGCTTGCAGGTAGGAATTGATGAAGATTATTTGTGTCCACTCTAAGGTTTACCCTAGAAGCCATTTCAATGTTTGCTTGAACCCATTTGTATGGGCTATGGGTAGAAAACTATAATTTACTTATACATATGAGTATTTAAGTTATTAGGTGGATAAATATGAGGGTTTTAATGTATGTGTACTTATATATGAACGTGTAGGTTTTAAATTGATGTGTGTGAACATTTAATTAACCATTATATTATTACATTTAATAAATATTTCTTATATTTTAAACATTAGTTAAATTATTTTATAATATGCTTTAGTTAGTTCTTTAATAAGGTGTTTATATAACAATTAAGGTATTAAATCCTTAGTGAAAACTTAAATCAAAAGTATTAATGAGTTATTAAAATTAAAAACAATTAAATTAAAATGATAAATAAAATGGATAAGTAATATGTGGTGTGTGTGAGTAAGTATTTAAAGAGTGGTGCATAGACGATGTGTAATTAAAGTGATTCAAAGAGTGGAGTGAGTAATTCATGCACTTAAAGTGGATTAAAGTGAAACTTAAATGTGACATATGTGTGGACAACAGATAAAAGAATGAAGTGAGTAAGATGTGTGATTAAAGTGAATAAAGTGTATGATGAAAAGAATGGTTAGGATTTAAAGTATGATTGTGCTAAAGAGTGGTATGCACATGACTTTTTGTATGTATATATATGTGTGCAATATGAGTATTTCTCCTAATGTTTCTTGCAGGTAATAATATAGATTCTTTCCCTCCACTTTTCTCTTTTGTTATTGAGCATACTAGAGAGAGAGCTTTTGAACTTCTGATAACGTTGTGTAGATGCTAGATAGGGTGAGAAATAGCTTCAAAGGCTCTACTACACTACAAGAGAGAGAGAGTGTGTCATAGCCTTCTCCTTCGAGCAGCACGCTCTACAGCATTGCACTAGAGAGAGAGAGAGAAAGAGAACCCATGATGACTACTATCCCTCCAATGCCATTGCTATCGCATGCCCTGTTGACGTGGTGGATTTACGGCATCAGTGTCATTGTTCTCTCTACAGACGATGTACAAAAGCAATCTCTTGATTTTAGTAAGTCCATCTCTAGGACATGAGAGTCATGAATCGTTGAGCGTGTTGTTCACTCATCGCATCGACAGAGATTATGCTTCACCGATAAAGAATAAGCTTATGTGCATATCTATATGAGTGAACTCACATGTAGAGCGCATAGCTCTGTGTGTAGTCATGATAGTGGGTCTAACGGCATAGCTGTGTGCACGAACGTGACACGAAGTTGACATTGTGCATGAACATGGCAGTAGATTTGAAGACAGCACGTGCATGAGATGAGGAGGAGAGAGAGAGAGAGAGAGAGAGAGAGAGAGAGAGAGAGAGAGAGAGAGAGAGAGAGGGAGGCAGGGAGGGAGAGAGAGAGAGAGAGAGAGAGAGAGAGAGAGAGAGAGAGAGAGAGGGAGGGAGGAAGGGAGGGAGGGAGGGAGGGAGAGAGAGAGAGAGAGAGAGAGAGAGAGAGAGAGAGAGAGAGAGAGAGAGAGAGAGAGAGAGAGAGAGAGAGAGAGAGAGAGAGAGAGAGAGAGATTAAGAGAGAGAGAGGGGAGAGAGAGAGAGAGAGAGAGAGAAGAGAGAGAGAGAGAGAGAGAGAGAGAGAGAGAGAGAGAGAGAGAGAGAGAGAGAGAGAGAGAGAGAGAGAGAGAGAGATTGGGTTCCTTGGATGCAGGTAATATGTGTGCATGTGAGATGGAGAGAGAGAGAGAGAGAGAGAGAGAGAGAGACAGAGAGAGACACAGAGAGACATAGAGAGTTCCTCACGAGAATTTGGATCGTAGTTGATTGCACGATTGAGAGAGAGAGAGAGGGAAAAGGATGCAAAAAAAGAAATCCGTAGAAAGTGTGGAGAAAGAGAGAGAGAGAGAGAGAGAGAGAGAGAGAGAGAGAGAGAGAGAGAGAGAGAGAGAGAGAGAGAGAGAGAGAGAGAGAGAGAGAAGGAAAAGGATGCAGAAAAAGAAATCCATAGAAAGTGTGGAGAAAGAGAGAGAGAGAGAGAGAGAGTGAGTGAATTATTTATTTTTAGTTAATCAATTTATTTTTTTAGTTACTTTATTTTATTGTTCATTTATTTTATAATGCATGTGCATAGATGTATGTATACATAAGTGCATGTGTGTATGTGTACATAATGAAAAGCATGAGCTTAGGTGCATGTATACATGTATATGAGAATGGATATGCATAAACACGTGAGAACATGTAGATGCACGAATGCATATGTATGTTAGATGCATGTGTAAGAATCCATGAAGTTGTTATGTGCATTTATGTATGAATTTATATGTGTGTGCAAATGCATGTTTTTATGTATGCATGGATATGCATAAGAAAGAGTGTAAATATGCATGATCATGATTGGTGTGATGCATGTATGTATAAGAGTAATGAAGAAAATGCATAAGTGTGCATATGCATAAATGTGTGTATGAGCATGAATTCATGTAAGTGCATGGGTGTATACATGTAGATATAAAAGAATGTATGTGCATTAAAAGTAATTCATAAAAATATATATGTTTATTATTTCTGATTAAGACATGCTTTCTTATAATGTTTCTTCCAGAAAAACATTGACGAATATTGAAAAGCTGTAACGAGCAGTGGCGAACTTTGCAGATAACTGTGATTAAAGGATTGGAGACACTTCATTTCTTCCATCTCAAATTACCTTCTAGCTTACATTTGTATTAGGGATGTTATCCTATCATTCAAACTTATGCTTGTATTTGAAACATAGATTTTCTTCATTAGCTTTAGCAAGCATCTTAACAGAAAACAGATTTAGAATTATTATTTAATCAATTGACCATTTACTATTGTGATGTCTACTGAGCCTATAAATGATTCTAAGAGCACTGAATCCAGGAATGCATCTATATGTAATGAGTATGTGACCAATGATACAAATTCAACAGCTTTCATTTTAGACGTGTTATTGCCACCACCTATTAAAACCACCACCCAACCCACACAAAACAAAGTTGTTAACATAGGAAAAGAAGAGGACATAGAAGTAGAAGAGCTTATCAAAGACCGCATCACTAGTGAGTCACTATACTCTCCATCATATAAATATTGGTTAAATAGATTCTTAGAAGCTCAACCTTATGGTGAAGATTATGGTCAGGATTAAGATTAGGTCATTAGAAAAACATTTCACCTTAGATATGAATTCCTAGATAAAACAATTAATTATAGCTGTTTATACTACTAGTAAGCTTTCCTCACGTTTACATAAACCCCTGAGCTTGCTCCAAACACATGGTGTGTGCCGCTTGATTTGGCGGAAGACTTGATCCATCATTCGAGCATCTACACTATCTGACAACACTTTTTTTCTCTTGAAATGGAGGTTCAGCCGAAGCCTACTCCCCCAGACTTTAATTTTGAAATTGCAACTATACAAATGAACGGGCATATTACCCATGCGATCCCCCGTATCCCACAAAGCAATGGTTAGATGAGTTACATAGTGTCTTGACATAGCCAGAGATTGAACCCCCACCCCTGCCTCAAGAGGAAAAGAGCCAATCCAACTGAACTGAGCCACGCTCTTTTTTTTTGAGAGAACAAAAAAATTGAATATTAATATAGAGGAGTTACAAACTGTGCTAGGGGCAAACCCTCACCAAATACAGATAACCACTCCACCCATTTTATTGGACAACAAGAAGATTAGATTAATGATGGTGAGGAAATATTTTTTGAAACCCCTCCTTAATAATACCTTATGTATAGATATGTACCCCTATAGTATTTTTATTTTTCAAACCTTCATGGAAACCATAAATATATGTATTTGAAGGAAATAAAAAGCCAAGAATAAGGTGGGTCCCACCATAGTAAAGTAGTTACCCTTACCTACAGTGAATGGTAGAATCAAATCCCAAGCTAGATATGGAGTGCGACAAGTAATTTTATAAATTCAAATATTTAAGCTTGACCCACTCTCCCTTTTGAAAGAGTCCAAAAAACTTCTCAAAGACTCAAGCCCCACCATAGACTTTTGAGTCCTACACAAAGATTCTTGACAAATGGGACACATGTGATTGACTTTTTGGGCCCAAAATCAAGCATAAAATATTCCAAATGCCCAAACTCGGATATGAGGCTTATTCCCACGACATAAGGGTGCTATTTATAGTATTTTTATGTTTTTTCATGAAAAAACAAAGATATGACCATATGGATCAGATGCATACCTTACAATGGCCAAAAATCTTCTAGAATTTTGTCAATGTTGTATTTTCTACCACACAAGTGTCACATCTAGAAGATTCTCCCAAATAATATCATCTCCAAATATCTTCCCAAAAGGCCTATAAAAGGACCCCCTTGGGTGCCCTCAAAACAAGCAAGTTGTGTGTAGGTACATGCTATCAGCACTACGGTGATCAGAGTGCTACCCCTCTAGAGGTGGAGATCTTGGCTACAAGAGAGGTGCTACACTCTCTTTTCCTTTATGTACTCCATATTCTTTGTATCCATATCTTTTAATATGAGCTTTATTTCCATTTGAATCCAATTATGCCTTCCTTCCTTTCCTATCTCCTACCCTTTCTATCTCTTCTAATTCCTTCTCTACATCACTCGTCAATTCCAAACCCTCATCATTTTCCTTCAACTTCTATCCATTGGGAAGTGAGGTTATCTTGCTCCTTGTGTTTATGTATGTGAATGATTTTTTGTGTGAATGCTAAGAGGGCAGTGCGGAACATTCGTGTCCTAAGAGCATTTGGTGTAACAGTGTATGTGCATGTGTATATGTTACCTGTGTGAATGCTAAGAGGGCAGTGTGGAACACCATGTCTTAAGAGCATTTTCATTTTGTGTGGGTGCTAAGAGGGTAGTGTGGACCACCCGTACTCTAAGAGTGATCTTTTTGTGTTGTGTGCATATGTGTGAAGTGAATGTGTAAGGAGCTAAGAACCCTTCCTTTCCATCATATCCATCCCTGCTTATGAGCCTAAGTGCTAAAGGAGTGTTAGAGACCATTTCTTTAGTGCCCCTCTCATAACCTGGTGCCCCCACTGAGGAACTCAATTTCATGAATTTCCAAAACCCCAACAACCAAAATCGTCCCATTCGTCCCAACCAACCTTATCAACCAAGACCCCTTCTTTCTGTCCATATCACATATAGTAGGAAGATACTCTTGCAACAACGCATAGTCTATTATTTTGGGGCAGAGTGTTTGGTAGAAATCCTTGAATCTCAAGAACCCTTTATCTTTCCAGTTCTAGAATATATCCTTAGTTTTGACATTTGGATCTTCATTCTTTTGTAAGGAAGCCACTTTCAAGTTCAACCATGGCATCAATCTTCCCACACTTCTATGGAAGACCCAACGAAGATGTTGCAGAGTTTTTGGACAACTTGGAGATGGCATACCTTGTCTCAGGAAGGGATCAGGAAGCTATCAAGCTAAAGGCTTTTCCGTTGGTCCTAAAGGAGGAAGCCAGAGTATGGTACAACAACCTATGCAATGAAGCAACACAAAGTTGGGAAGCAGTGCGAGAAGCATTCATAGTGCGGTATGGAAAAAAGGATACACCAGAAGGATTGTGGCAACAATTGCTCTCACTAAGGCAAGTCACACTTGAAGAATTTTCAAATTATGAGTCTAAGTTTCAGTATGTGTGGAGTAATTGGGAGAGTAGCCTAGGGGAAAATGAAGTAGCTCCACAGTTCTTGAAAAGGAATAGATTCATCTCAGGACTCTTCCCTTCTCTAAAGCAAAAGGTGGAGTCACAATTTCCAGGTACTTTTGAAGAAGCATTAGATATAGCAAGAGTTAAGTGTAGAAAATTAAAGTTTCAGTCTTCAAAAGTTGAAAAAGTAGAACATATGGATGTTGTTCCGCTAGTACCAACTGCACAGGTAGAGAAAGGAGAAGATCCACAACAAGATATTTTGCAGAAGCTCACACAACAACTGGAACAACTAACACTCAACTTGGTGAGGAGCCAATAAGACAGACCACAAAGGGAACAAAATCGAGGACAATGACGACAAGCACAAGAGTTTATATGCTACAATTGCAACGAACGTAGTCATGGTATGTATAATTGTCCTCATCCTCGCAGGAATCCAGGTGATGTGTATCCTGTCAGGAGGCCCCCACAATATGCATAGGAACAACAACAACTTCAAGCAAATATTCCACCTGTCCCAATGGCTCAAGGTGGCCAAAGGCAAGTGAATGTTTTAGAGCTGACCGAGGAACAGGTGACTATGGATACAATGCCAATCAAGAGGACAAGGGTGCAAGACAGAGACTGATCTCAAGATGAAGATTCCAGCATGGGCACACAAATGAAGAAAGGAAGAGTTGCAGAAGGAGAAGCTAGTAAAAGAAAGAGAAGGCCAAGGATGAAGATCACGATGGAATACTTTCCTCTAGGTAAGGGCATCGAACCTTATGACCTAGTTGAGGATATATCTACACAGAAACCAAATATCATTTGGCCACAATTACTCCAACTATCTTCAAAAACTAGGAGGGAATGGTCCAAGCTAGTAAGCACTAGGAGGGCTAAAAACAAGGAAATTAACCTTATAAGAGCCAATGCATGTGATGATGTGGTACCCACAATGGATGCATATGTAAAAGGGAAAAGGATTTCCAATGTGTATGTGGATGGCGGAGCACAGATGTGTGACATGATAGAAAAAACAATGCATAGGTTAGGCTTGGACGTGACAGGACCATCTGCGTACCAAGCTAAAATGGCAAATAATAGTGTTGTTAAATGTGTTGGTGTAATTGAAAATTTAAGAGTTACAGTATGTGATATAGAGGTTGCCCTGGACATGTACGTAATTGCAACCAAGGGGGAGGGCTACCCTATCATATTAGGATGTCCATGGTTAATTGCAATAAAAGCATATCAGAAATGGGGTTCTGGCCTTATAGTTCTCAAACCAAATGATAGAACAAAGTCAGTTACCTATGATTTGAAGGACCAAAAGAAGGAAGATCATAGGTACGAAACAACTGTGGATGAAGAGAGTTCTTGCTATGATAGTGATTCTAGCAGTGAGGAATCAACAACCGAAAATGATTCACCAACACTCGAAGTCATGGGCGTGATCTTTCAAGGAAAGGAAGATGGAGGCAAAAGGGATGATCTACAACAACCACAAAGTGAGGACTCCATGCCTAAAGTGGATCTCCAAAAGATGCTAGCGGAAGATCTCACCTCAGAGGAAAGGACCATGTACATCAACATGCTCAAAAGGTATCCCAAATTGTTCATTAAAGATTATAATGAGATACAACGTGTAACTGCTATTCAATATCATATCAAAATCAAGCCAGAAGCAAAGCCAATGGCGCAAAAGCTCAGAAGGATCGGAACACTTCAACAAGAGGCTCTGCTAAATGAGGTAAATAGAATCATAAAGGTTGGTTTCATTTACCCTGTATCAAATTCAGAATGGGTATCTCCAGTAGTAGTTACCCCAAAGAAGAATGGTAAATGGAGGGTGTGTGTAGACTATAAACCCTTGAATGCAGCAACAAAGAGAGATCATTTTCCACTACCCTTCCAAGATGAGATTCTAAATGAAGTGGCAGGTCATGAAAGGTACACTGTATGTGATGGATACTCAGGGTACTTTCAAATCCGAATAGCTGGGGAGGACCAAAGGAAGACCACATTCATTACGCCATGGGGATGCTTTGCTTATAGGGTAATGCCTTTTGGCCTAACCAATGCACCTGCAACATTTCAAAGGTTTATGAACTATGTTTTTCAACCATTCTTTGGATCATCAATAAGGGTGTACATGGATGATTTTTGCATATATATAGCACTAGAGTTATGCATTGTCAAAAAGTGGAAGAAGGATTAAAAAGATTATATGAGCTTGGAGGTCAATTGAATCTTGATAAGTGTCATATTGCTAAGAAAGAAGTAGTTCCTCTTGGACATCTCATATCAGAAAAGGGGATTCAAGTTGATCCATCCAAAGTGGAAGCCTTATGGGCTCTACCTCCTCCAACAACAAAAAAGCAGACCCTCACTTTTGTACAAAAGGTACGCTACATGTCATGGTTCATCCGCCTTCTGTCTGAAATCATATCTACATTACAAAAGCTTGCACAAGATAGTGTCTTTGCATGGGAGTATCCATAATGAATGTTTTGAAGAAATCAAAAGAGTACTCAGCACTCTACCCACATTGATGCCACCAAATATGGGAGAGACTTTCTATGTGTGTCCAAGTGCAGTGAAGAAGCAATCAGAGTGGTCTTACTCCAGAAGGATACAAAGATATCTGACATGCGTCCTATTTATTTTTCTAGCAAGGTAATGAAAGAAAATGAGAAGAGATACACAGATACAGAGAAACTCATGTATGCACTTATGTGTGGAGTAAGGAAGTTTCGGTCTTACCTTCTTGCTAGGCCTTTCATTACTCTTGCAACAGATCATGCATTTCCATATGTGGTACAACATATGAGCATCTCATCTAGAATAGCTAAATGGGTTCTTGAACTTCAAGAATACAACTATACTTTTGTAGTAGAGGAAAGCACAAGAGCCAGTCTTGTGGATATACTCACCTACAGGAAGTGGGAGAGAAAAATATCCAATGAGAGGGAGAGGGGAGCAACCTTGCATGAAGAAGATATTGAAGATGCACATACTGTATTTTTTGATGGTGCATATAAGAAGCATGTCGACAACGCAACAGGAGGATTTCTGATATATGATCAAAACAAACAACTCATCTTCAAGAAAGGCATAGCTCTTCCTAATGCTCATTCAAATAATGAAGTAGAATATGCAGCACTATGTGAGGCTTTGCATGAATGTGTTCAACATGGTATCAAAAGGTTGATCATCAAAGGAGACTCAATGTTGATAATTAAGCAATTACAAAATGTTTGGTGTTGCAAAAGCCCAAATTTGTTTGAATGGTTGAAAAAGGTAAGAGTGTTATTAAAACAATTTGATAACACTCAAATATGGCATGTACCAAGGAACAAAAATAAGGAAGCAGATGCATTAGCAAATGAGCAATTTGATGGTTTCATAGCATCCATGAAGCTAGGAGACAACAGATTTGTAGGTCAAGAAGGATTAGAAGATATCATCGAGTTTCTTGAAAGTAGAGAAGCACCCAAGCACCTAAACAAGGTACAAAAGCATAGATTAGCAAAGAGGGCTTTACAGTACCAAGTCATAGGAGATCATCTCTATGAGAAAGGTAAGGATCTTATCCTTACAAGGGTCCCCATATCAGATGAAATAAAGAGCATTTTGGAATCATGTCATGATCATGCATGTGGAGGACACTTCTCACATGAAATAACGATAAGGATAGTACTTCAAGCAAGGTATACATGGCCTACGCTTCATAAAGATGTTCAATATTGGTGTAAAACATGTAATAAATGTTAGATTACAGGGAATAAGAGGCTTATGTATGAACCAAGGACACAAGTCATATCTTATGGGCCATTCGAGAAATGGGGAATCGATGCAATTGGACCTCTACCAAGGACAAGCTTAGGGAAGGAGTACATCATTGTGGCAGTGGACTACATGACTAGATGGTCAGAAGTAGCTAGCACAAAAAGGACAACCGCACAAGATATTGGGAAGTTCATTTATGATTTCATATGTTGTAGATTTGGGATACCTTTAGAGATCATGGTCCAGGTTTTAGATCAGCTATTTTGAATGATCTATTGATTAGATTAAACATAAGGCACAGATACTCCACACCCTATTATCCTCAATGTAATGGTCTTGTTGAAAAGACCAATGGAATTCTTTGTAAAATCATCAGTAAGCAAGTAAAGAAGCATCCTAAGGAATGGGACAAGCACCTCACTGCTGCATTATGGGCATATCGCACATCCTACAAGGCATCCTTAGGATTCACTCCTTTTCATTTAGTGTACGGACAAGAAGCCTTATTACCAATAGAAGTGGAAATCCCAAGTCTCCGTGTACTACTAAAAGAAAGTGTAGAAAGTGAAGAAGAGGTCATCCAAAAGAGGCTTATAGATCTACAACACTTGAGTATGAAAAGGGAGCTTGCAGTGGAACAGTACATCAATCAAGCAGAGAAAAGAAGGGAGGAATTTAACAAACAACTAAAGGATAAAGGGTTAACACAAGGAACTCTTGTTTTAAGGTATGATAATCGTTTCTATAACAAGCATGATACAAAGTTCCAACCACGATGGGAAGGACCACTTCTGATCAAGACAAAGTTCAAGAATGGAAGCTATCAACTCATGGATATGTCAGGGAAGCTGCACAAGACGAAGGTCAATGGATGGAGGTTAAAGAAATATTGGCAGAGGATAGAAGAATGCAATGAACAACAGGAGCAATCAAGGGAGAAGGATATATCCGTAGTTATACAAGAAGATGACCGGCCTTGGAACATCAACAAACTCTTTGAAGGCTAGAGACATGAATGCCTCTAGCCAAAGGGAGGGCTAAGTATGAGGAAATATTTTGTGAAACCCCTCCTTAATAATACCTTATGTATAGATATGTACCCCTATAGTATTTTTATTTTTCAAACCTTCATGGAAACCATAAATATATGTATTTGAAGGAAATAAAAAGCCAAGAATAAGGTGCGCCCACCATAGTAAAGGAGCTACCCTTACCTGTAGTGAATGGTAGAATCAAATCCCAAGTTAGATATGGCGTGGGACAAATAGTTTTATAAATTCAAATATTTAAGCTGGACCCACTCTCCCTTTTGAAAGAGTCCAAAAAACTTTTCAAAGAATCAAGCCCCACCATAGACTTTTGAGTCCTACACAAAGATTCTTGACAAATGGGACCACATGTGATTGACTTTTTGGGCCCAAAATCAAGCATAAAATATTCCAAACGCCCAAACTCGGATATGAGGCTCATTCCCACGACATAAGGGTGCTATTTATAGGATTTTTATGATTTTTCATGAAAAAACAAAGATATGACCATATCGGATAAGATGCATACCTTAGAATGGCCAAAAATCTTCTAGAATTTTGTCAATGTTGTATTTTCTACCACACAAGTGTCACATCTAGAAGATTCTCCCAAATAATATCATCTCCGAATATCTTCCCAAAAGGCCTATAAAAGGGCCCCCTTGGGTGCCCTCAAAACAAGCAAGTTGTGTGCAGGTACATGCTATCAGCACTACGGTGATCAGAGTTCTACCCCTCTAGAGGTGGAGATCTTGGCTACAAGAGAGGTGCTACACTCTCTTTTCCTTTATGTACTCCATATTCTTTGTATCCATATCTTTTAATTTGAGCTTTATTTCCATTTGAATCCAAATATCCCTTCCTTCCTTTCCTATCTCCCACCCTTTCTATTTCTTCTAATTCCTTCTCTACATCACCCATTAATTCCAAACCCTCATCATTTTCCTTCAACTTCTATCCATTGGGAAGTGAGTGTTACCGTTAGTGTCCATGTGAAAGGCCAAATGGCCACCAGACACTTCTTTGTATATGTTCTTTAATAAAACATATAGTGGCATGGTCAGTCATAGACTATAAGTTCGACCGCATTTGTAAGACCTAAGAAGTCTGTCTTCGTGCTCCCTGTGTACTGTTTTTGCTGCGTATTCTACAGCCTCTATGCGGAGTACTGTGTGCGCCCTCAGGTGCTCGGCTTTCTACTCCGAGCATATCGTCGTGGAGCTCTCAAGAAGGAGAGCGCACTGCGATGTATCGCAATTTGAATCACTTCACTGGTATCAGAGCAGTTCACCTCCCCCCCCCAAGGCTTACGACTAAGGCGGCGACCAAGGCATAGACCTTGGCATACCTTGTCATTTGAGTCACCGAAGTCACCGTTGGCGCCGTTGGCTGCGCGCGAGGGAGGACCTCAACAATCAAGGAATATAGAGGTTCCCGGTACTTCCCGGGAGGTCACCCATCCCAGTACTGTTCCCCTCAGAGCTCGCTTAACCATGGCAATCTCTTGCCACTAAGCTACACTCTTGTGGTGTTTGAAGAAGGGGAAAGACTAAGGTTGACATTACCTTGAACAAGTTTTGGTCTCTCAAAGCTTCATTTTTGCTTTCAAAGCCTATTTCTGAAGCAATTTTGGGGTGTTTTTGGAGCCATTTCGGAGTACTTTCGCACATAGTTCTCTTTGCACAAGTCCAAGAACATCAAGAAGAGTGTTCCTTGTACTTCTCAGACAATAAATATCAACCTTTGGGGCTGTATTTTCAGCCACACTCATAAAACTACAGGTTTCTAGAGGGGTTTTCAGTTTTGGTGGGAGCAGTCACTGCAAATTTATGCAGGTTTTTAAAGCCTAAAACATCAGAGTTGACAGACACTTGCAGGTGTTATTGGCTAGTTTTTGGGCTGTGTATTCAGCCTTTTTAGTGTCATTTTACTGCATGTATTGAGCACATACACACCATGTATGCTTCTATGGATACCGCTTATGTACGTCCATGTGGTCATTGATATAGCGGTTACGTTCTTTGCATAAAGCCTTTTACATTTGATAAAGAGGGTCGTGGTGAGGTTTTCTTAACTAGCAGACACCCAGATGTCGGGGTCTCTTCGATGATGCAGGTGGAAGACTTACCCAGCCTCGCCATAGGAGATGTATGATAGTTGTTCATAGGTGTTTGATAAGCCTAGTTGGCTTCTATTGGGTAACTGATTATATGCAGTGGAGTCAGTGATTCACTATGCAGGTAGATATGTCAGTACTTGCAGGTTTATGATACTTTGACACTAGTCATATGCTAATTTTGCAGAGGATACTTTGGCAAAATTTTTCCAAATTTCTGGTTTACTCAACTATACAGTGGTAGATTTACTCCTTGATACACTTATTTGTTGGTGTTTGGACTCTTCTAGCTCCATTATCATTCTATTCAGTTCTCTACGATCATGGCATCAGCGGTCTCAGGCACATCCGGTGGATCAGGGTCTAGTGCTAGTGTTCCAAGGAGGAGCTATAACTTGCAGGGCAAAGACCATTTTGAGATCCAAAAATTTGATGGCACAAACTTTGCTCTATGGAAGAATCAGATTAAAGATGTGTTGATTCAAAGGAGGCAATGGAAGCCAGTAAATGGGATTTCAAAGAAGCCTACTGACATGGATGAAGATGATTGGGATGAGTTAGATGAAATGGCCAGGTCTACCATTCGCTTCCACCTGGCAGATAATGTTTACTTTACAGTATTAGATTGTGAAAGTGCAGAGGAGCTTTGGAAGAAGTTATGCAATACATATGAAAAAGAGACGGCATCAAATAAAGTGTATCTGATGAGAAAATTATATGACCTTCGTATGAAGGACACAGATAGTGTTGTTGCTCATCTAAATGAGTTTGATGCTATATTCTCCCAGTTACAGGCTCAGAAAATGGATATGGATACTGAAATGAAAGCAGTATTGCTGTTATGCACCCTGCCATCATCATGGGATACGTTTTGCACAGCTATTAGCAATAGTGCACCTGGTGGTAAACTCGTCTATGATGACATATGTGGAGCACTCTTGAGTGAGGAGATTCGTGGAAAATCTATGGTTGGCACTCAGAGTGGAGATGCATATAATGTTCGTGATTCTTACCAAGGAAAGAATCAACAACGTGGCAGGAGCAAGAACAAGGAAAAGAATGGTCAACGGAATAAGAGTAGAAGTAAATCAAGGAAGAGGGATATCGAATGCCATTATTGTCATAAGAAAGGGCACATGAAGAAAGACTGTTATGCATTAAAGAATGCTAAAGGTAAAGGACAGAATGTTGATGGGCATGTTAAACAGTTACCTGCACCATCTACTTCGACTGTGAAGATTGAAGAAATTAATGCTATTTCTGATGATGCTGATGTGTTGACACTTGATAGTACTGTGTCATCTGAGGCACTTATGGCTGATTCTCTTTCCCATACCTGGCTGCTAGATTCTGGTGCTTCTTTCCATGTGACACCACATAGAGAATGGTTCTCTAATTATGCAGCAAAGTCTCTTGGTACCGTGAGACTTGGTGACTCTTACCAGTGTGATGTTGTGGGGATTGGAGATGTGGTTGTGTAGTTCATTGATGGTTCAAAATTTACTATGCATAATGTACGCCATGTACCTCAGTTATCATGCAGTTTGATGTCAGTTGGTCAACTTGATGACCTTGGTTACAAGGTGGTCTTCTATGCTCAGTTCTTTCGTATATCAAAGGGCAATATGGTTATTGCAAAAGGAAGCAAAGTTGGCTCACTTTATCCTTTATTTGTATCACAGAAAGAACACTTGTTAGCTGTTACTGAACATCCTATGGCTTGTATTTGGCATGGTCGTTTGGGCCATATATCTCGTAGTGGAATGGAAAATCTTTCTCGTTCTGGCTACTTACCTGTGTTATCTTTCTCTGATTTTTCATTTTGTGAATTGTCAATATGGAAAGCAAACCAGAAATGTGCATAGAACGCACATTGACTCTTCAATTCAGACTTTAGATCTCGTTCATACAGATGTGTGTGGTCCTATGCCCACTAGGTCCTTAGGTGGTTCTCTTTACTTTGTCACTTTCATAGATGATGCTACTAGAAAAGTATGGGTATATCCTATCAAATCAAAGGATGATGTATTCTCTACTTTCAGAAAATGGCTTGCTTCAATTGAGACTGAAAAAAGGAACTAAGCTTAAGGCTTTACGTTCAGATAATGGGGGTGAGTATACCTCACATGAATTCAGCCTTTTCTATTAGTCTAGAGGGATTCGTAGAGAGTTTACAGCTCCTTATACCCCAGTACAGAATGGTGTAGCTGAGAGGATGAATAGAACTATTCAAGATAGAGTAGTCTCTATGTTGCATCATGCAAACCTTTCACAAGGTTTTTGGGCAGAAGCAGTATTGACTCCAGTTCATGTGATTAACCTTTCACCTAGTACTGCCAAAGGTCTGAAAGTGGCACAAGAGTTATGGACAGGGAAACCACCATATTATGATCATCTTCGAGTTTTTGGGTGTGAAGCATATGTTCATATACCCAAGAATCTTAGACAAAAGTTGGACCATAAGTCAAAGAAATGCATTTTTCTTGGATATGGTTGAGAAGGACAATTTGGATATCGCTTATGGGATCCTGAAACACGGTCAGTGATCAGAAGTAGTGATGTCATTTTTAATGAATCTAAGATGCATAAACAGCCCATTAAGGAGGTTGAAGTGAGAAGAGTGGTGTTTGAGGATACTAGTCCTCCGGTTAGCATGCATAAAAATGCTGCACATAGGGATGTTCAAGAGAATGTCCATTCAGATCAGTCTGCACATGTTCCTGTTCAGCAACCATTGAGAGGTTCTGCACGTGTCTCATATCCACCTGATAGATATGTTCCAAGTTTAGATTTTGTTATGCTAACAGATGCCGGTGAGCCTTCTTGCTACAAAGAGGCTATGCAGACAGAGGATCATGTCAAGTGGGAGCGTGCCATGAAGAGTGAGTTGGATTCTATTCACAAGATTGGTACTTGGGACTTAGTACCTTTGCCAAAGGGCAGGAAAGCTTTACCATGTAAATGGGTATATAAGTTGAAATTCACATCAGATAGTGCTTCTCCAAAATATAAAGCACGACTTGTTGCAAAGGGTTTTAAGCAACAACATGGTGTTGATTTTCAGGAAATCTTCTCTCCAGTGGTCAAGATGACTACTTTGCGCATGTTGCTTGGATTTGTTGCAATGGAGGACTTAGAGCTAGTCCAAATGGATGTGAAAACATCTTTCTTGCATGAACCAGAGGGTTATGTAGTTCCTGGCAAGGAAAGTCTAATTTGTAAGCTCAAAAAGAGCTTGTATGGACTTAAACAGTCTCCTAGACAATGGTACCAAAAGTTTGATGCTTTTATGAAGTCCCAAGGCTATTCTCGGAGCAATGAGGATCATTGTCTCTACACAAAGAGATGTTCTGATGGCAGCTTGATATGCTTGATACTTTACGTCGATGATATGTTGATTGCTGGGAAGTCCTCTTATGATTTGTCACTTCTCAAAAAGAAGCTGAGTCAGACATTTGATATGAAGGATTTGGGGGATGCCAAACATATTCTTGGCATGCGCATTACTCGTGATAGGAGTAAAAGATGCATATACTTGTCTCAAAGTGAGTACATATCCAAAGTACTTCACCGATTCAATATGCAGGGTGGAAAGGCATTGAGTACACCTTTACCCACATATGTGAAATTGAGCAAGGATGACTGCCCCAAATCAGATGAGGAAAAGGAATTCATGACCAAAATTCCCTATCAGTCTGCTGTTGGTAGTCTCATGTATGCTATGGTAGCTACGAGACCAAACATTGCATTTGCAGTGGGAGTTGTGAGCAGATATATGTCTAATCCTGGCAAGAAACATTGGGAAGCGATCAAAATGATTTTGAGATATCTGAGTGGCACTAAGGACAAGTGTCTATGCTTAGGTAGAGGGAAAGCATCCATTATTGGTTACACAGATTCCGACTATGCTGGTTGTTCACCCATCACACATTTGTACTGGTGGAATGTGGTATCATTTTGACATGGACATAGAATACTCTTTATAATGCTGCTAATAGATCGAAATGTAGTTGCTAAAGCATTGCACCTTGATGTCTTCACTACTTGACAAATACAACAATCATATTTACAAAGACAACTATGCATGACCGAGCTTGATTGACGTAGGAGATTGATTGCATCCTTAAGGTATGACATTTGAACGTGATAAATTGTTGGTGCAAGACAATCAACAATTGAAGGTTTTTAAGTCCGCAGAAACTTCATCAAAAATTTCCTTAAAAAGGTCACCGGAACAGTACCGGAAACTCACAGTAAAGTCACCGGAATGTTACCGGAAATGATCACTTTTATAGTTTTCTGTTTATGAAGAGTTGAAAGATGAAAGAATGAAGAAAATACAAATTCTTGGAGCTTGGAAGAAGAACCGGAAAAAGATGTACACATATGTATAGTAGTATAGTCATCGTCATAAGGTTGTACAAATTTATCTATAAATACCTTAGAAACTGTCGGGGCAGAATATGAGAGGCATATATGAGAAAATGAGAAGAGCCGTGAGAAGTATGAGAAGAATGAGAAGTTAGATGTCATGGGACATATGAAAAGTTAGTTGAGTTTTCCTCTCATCACTCAACTGTAACTTTCTGAGTAATCGAAGAAATATTGCGCCGAAATTTCTGTGTATTCTTCATCTGTGATAGATGATTTGTGAAATCCTTTCGAGGATATCTAAGTTAGTAGTTAATGTGTCTGTGACCTGAGTTTCATAGTCTAATTGCAAACAGGCTAGGAGAATTGTTAGTAGGAACATTCATATGTGTTGAGTGTTCAAAGTTTACTGAAACAGGCACATTTCCAGTGATCAATGTTTTGATCATTTCTCAGTGCATACTTTAAAGTTTTGCATGAGTGAGGGCTTAATCTTTAAGTTAGAAGATAAGCTACTCGTAACCAGAAGCATTTGCTTAAACGGGTTCTATTCAAGGAGAACCAAGTCTTAGAAGTTGTAGGTGTAAAATAGACTGTTCAGAATGACAGTTTCAGACAAAGGTAACTTGTGAAGTTGATTTCTCAAGTTATACTAAAGCTTTTAGAGTAATTTCACCTGAAGGAGGTGCGCAATCTCTAGGCGACACTCCATACAAAGTTTCATAAAAACCTTTACGTGTTTGATAGATTAATTTGAAGAAATTGTGCAGCAGACTTTTTGTGTTGTGAAGTTTTTGACTTACTCTTGGTATAGAGGTGCTCTAATCACAAGAGTAGGTTATTCTTTTGGAGATTAACACTCTCCATCATAAATGCAGCAACATGTGAATTTGTCTTTCAATCTCTTAAAAAAATATGGCTTCAATGATTCAAAATTTTGAAGTTGGATAATTATCATTGAATGCAATTGTTTGAAGCACATAAATAGCTCCATCTACATTACACAAACAAGTGGTTATTAGTAGTTATGAATTAGCTAGTTATCAGTTTGCTATTACTAAGTAGTTGGTGGTTAATTGTTACAAGGTGTTAGATTGTTACTAGTTAGTTCTTAGTAATTAGCTATTACTAATTAGCTTATCAGTAATTAGCTATTATTAAGTAGCTGGTTCTTGGTTAGCTATTTGTAATTAGCTATTACTAAGTAGTTGGTTCTTAGTTAGTTCTTAGTAATTAGCTATCACTAAGAACAATTAGCTTGTTAGCAATTAGCTATTACTAAGTAGCTGGTTCTTAGTTAGTTGTTTACAATTAGCTATTACTAATTAGCTTGTTACTAATCAAATATTACTAAGTAGCTGGTTCTTGGTTAGCTATTTGTAATTAGCTATTACTAATTAGCTTGTTACTGATTACCTTGTTACTAATTAGCTTGTTACTAATGAGCTTGTTACTAATTAGCTATTACTAATTAGCTTGTTAGTAATTAGCTATAACTAAGTAGCTGGTTCTTGGTTAGTTGTTTATAATTAGCTATTACTAACTAGCTTGTTACTAATTAGCTATTACTAATTAGCTTGTTATTAATTAGCTTGTTACCAATTAGCTTGTTACTAATTAGCTATTACTAATTAGCTTCTAGTAATAAGCTATTACTAAGTAGCTTGTTCTTCGTTATTGGTTTGTAATTAGCGATTACTAATTAGCTTGTTACTAACTAGGTTGTTACTCATTAGCTTGTTATTAATTAGCTATTACTAATTAGCTTGTTACTAATTAGCTTGTTACTAACTAGCTTGTTACTCATTAGCTTGTTACTAATTAGCTATTACTAATTAGCTTGTTAGTAATTAGCTATTACTAAGTAGTTGGTTCTTGGTTAGTTGTTTGTAATTAGCTATTATTAATTAGCTTATTACTCATTAGCTTGTTACTAATTAGCTTGTTAGTAATTAGCTATTACTAAGTAGTTGGTTCTCGATTAGCTATTTGTAATTAGCTATTACTAATCAGCTTCTACTAATTAGCTATTACTAAGTAGCTTGTTACTAATTAACTTGTTAGTGATTAGCTATTACTAAGTAGCTAGTTATTGCTTAGTTGTTTGTAATTAGCTATTATTAATAAACTTGTTATTAATTAGTTATTACTAAGTAGCTGGTTCTTGGTTAGCTATTTGTAATTAGCTATTGCTAATTATCTTGTTACTAATTAGCTATTACTAAGTAGCTTGTTACTAATGAGCTATTACTAAGTAGCTGGTTCTTGGATAGTCATTTGTAATTAGCTATTGTTGGAACATCAAGCTTACACTATGCTTGAGGTGGATTTGATCTACACCAAAGGCTATCGCGTCGAAAGAATATCCGTTGGAGAGTTTTTTTTCATATGCTCATTTATTGTATTTTTTTTTTGAGAGATTTTTGATGGTTCATTTACCGTTGTAAAAGCCTTGAGCTTTACACATGTAAAGGTAGAAAGATAGAGCCCAAATCCTACGAATTTGTGGTGGTTGAAGTTGCATTCAATCAAGCAATCAATCACCTAAAAGTATATCAAACTAGATCACTTTTCCTAGATTGTAGCAAAGTGAATTGATTCCCTCCAACAACCATTCCCACCTTCATTTGAATTCAAATTCAACTTGTCAAAGTTGTGGAACACTCCTAGAGTCGATATAAAGACTTGGAATCACTTGTAAAATACATGGAAGCAATATACATACACTTGTGACCATCATTGTCTTGCTCCTTCAATTCTCTGCATCATGTTCTTCGCCAACAGTAATCTTGCAGAGGCTGCTGCTCTCTCTTCAGAGCACCAAATTGAGTGCAAAATGTTTCATTGGAAAGGTATAAGTGTCTAGTTTATTCCTCTAAATTTTCAAAGCATTTGGTTCAGCATATTGGGAGAAATCTGAGTTTTTCTATATTGGGGTCAATCTCTGCATATTCCTGAAAAATAGGAAGTACCACCGGTGAATGTCGCATTCATTCCTATAGCATATTTTGCTTATTCTTTATAATTTTTTATTCCATACACTCAACCCTATGTGTGTCACTCCCATAAAAGGATTTTTTCTAATTGTAATCACACTGGTCGCTATGGGCATTTGAAGTTCATTGTCTCTTCCATAGATAGTAAGTTTTTTGAGCTAGTCGACCCGCGAACCTATCTGTTTTGTATCGACTCATTCTCCTTGATGTCCAAAGTACATAGTGTATTTCTTTGCACTTATTACATGCTTATAAGGTCTATTTGAGTCTCTATAAGCTCAAAGGCTGGTCTTGTGCCGGTTGGCTTGACCAAACTTTGTCGCCTCGAAGCGCACTTTTCTACCTTCTACAAGCTTCTCGAAGTTCTTTCAGCTATTACTAATTAGCTCTCTAAGTAACCTATTACTAAGTAGCTGGTTCTTAGTTGGTTCTCATTAATTAGCTACTACTATTTAGTGTGTTAATAGTTAGTTATTATTAAGTAGCTAGTCATTGGTTAATTGTTTATAATTAATTATTACTAATAATCTATTACTAATTAGCTTGCTACCAATTAGCTATTACTAAGTAGATAGTTCTTAGTTAATCGTTAGTAATTATCTATTACTAATTAGCTTGTTGATAATTAAATATTACTAAGTAGTTATTTCTTGGTTAGCTATTTGTAATTAGCTATTACTAATTAGCTTCTACTAATTAGCTATTACTAAGTAGTTGGTTGTTGGTTAGTTGTTTGTAATTAGCTATTACTAATTAGCTTGTTACTAGTTACCTATTACTAAGTAGTTGGTTCTTAGTTGTTAGTAATTAGCTATTACTATTTAGCTTGTTAAGATTTTGTTATTATTAAGTAGCTGCTTCTTGGTTAGTTGTTAGTAATTAGTTATTACTAATTATCTTGTTACCAATTAGCTATTACTAAGTAGTCGGTTCTTGGATGGTTATTAGTAATTAGCTATTATTAATTAGCTTGTTACTAATAGGCTATTACTTCAGAGCCAGTTCATGGTTAGTTGTTTATAATAAGCTATTTCTGAATAGCTTGTTACTAGTTAGCTATTACTATTAGCTTGTTACTAGTTAGCTATTACTATTAGATTGTTACTATAAGTTACTTGTTACTGGTTCTTGTATAATTAGCTAAAATCATGAATTGATGATTAAAAATAGGATTACTTGAGATACATCAAGAAGGTGAACAAGATCCTCCAAATATTGATTTCTGCCAAGTCGGGTCCTGCTTATATCCTTCTTATTTGGTGACATCCTATTCTTTGTTGTCCAAAACATGCTAAACAGATGCTTGAACTCTTGTGTGATACATGTGGTACATGTTGTCCTACCAATTGCCTTCAAAAAACTATGATCAGACTCAAGTGTACTTAACCATCCAATCGTATCATAGACGACTTTCCTACTTACTCCTAATACCCTAGAAAGTCTTGATATATATATATCTAATTTGTTGATGAAGATGCATCACTATTTAGAGCCATCATCAATGTTGATCTCTTCAACACAAGGTCATCAGAATTCTTTCTCATACTTTGCAGTGTATTTGGAAGATTAGTAAAAAGGGCACATGTTACATGATCTTTGTTACTGTCCATTGCATCAAAAAGTTGCCCAATACATGGACTCTGCAACATCCTATTTGATGCCTCAATTTTATCTTCACAACATAAGTGTCTAGTTTGATTTTTAAAATACTTGATGATCTTATCCACAATGCCATCCAAGTTTCTTGAACAACAATTAGCATTACCCTCCACATTAGTGCCTGACCTTGACGTTATTGTATGTCTATATTTCCTTTTCTTTTCCTTCCAATAACATCTTAATGCTTGCTGATCACTATCCACTACTGGTATTGTATTAACTTCCATCAGTTTGCTTGTCCGAGATTGCCTTTCATCAACAGACTACAAATGATGAATAAACCATAAATACAAATCTACCAGTCATCAATCCACTTCATTATATTCACTTTACATCACTTACGTATGTAGACTTGTTATACCACTTTTAAACCTACATCAATCATCTGAAACCTCAGGTGTTAGATACAATGAATGAACAATATGAAACTAAATGGACATTGTTAGGCCTACATTTAAACCTACAACAATCATCCACAATCTGAGATGTTACTCGTATATAACTTCCTTTTTTTAGAGAACAGGAAAAAAGTAGATTAATGAGGGAATTGTACATAATGTGCAGGGGCCAAGAGCCCACACATCACCATAAAATCAATGTCATCAGTCTTTAGAATGAGAAGCTACATCATCTGACCATACCCAATGTTGGATTAAGTCAAGGTTTAGCTCTCTCAACCATTGTCAATGTAATTGGAAACACAGTTGCACAAAAAAGATGTCATGCTTCTTGTCATCAAATATGAAGAAGTGGATTACCTTTTTAGGAATGATCTCCAAACCAAAATATGCGATATGCACAAAAATAGTTATTTGTACAGATGCAGGATGCAACACATAGAAAAAATACATATAGTGATGGAGTCCCTCTCATTTCTCCCCACTCAACCTGCAACACATAGAAAAATGCAAAGGCAAGAAGAGGTACTGCGGTGTAATCTCCAACATGCAATGCACAGAAAAAACGCCTATAGTGATGGAGTTCGTCTCACTGTTCCCCACTCAACATGCAGCATAAAGAAAAACTCCCAGGCGAGATGAGGTACTACGGTGTACTCTCTAACATGCAGCACACAAAAAAAACCCTGTCATGAATGCTCCATGCAGGGAGTTGGAAAAGCATTCCTACTTTGCAACCCACAGAAATCACATCAAGCTTTGTAATGTCTTTTCTGTCCCAAGGATACATGCTAGTGGTGGCTTCCAAAGTCTATTTTTGGCTCTTAATATAGTCGATTTTCCACTTCAACTTGGGATAATAATATCCAATACAGAGCTTCTGGGTCGACCCTATTCTTGGCAACATGAAAGTTAGGGAACCTGAAGTGCAATGAGTAGAAGCAAATGCGAGACCGTTTCTTTAGAGTTGATTAAAGCCTCTGATTTTGTGTTGTGCACATACGTCTTCCATCACCCATCAAGACAATCACTGAAAGATTCAGTCGTGAATCGTTACAACAACATAGGATCAACAAAAGAGCAGCCAAGAAAACTTCTACCTTGCATTCTCCATAACAAATGTATGGCTATCAAAGACAACAATTAGCTACGCAGAAAAACTCTTAGGCGAGACGAGGTACTACGGTGGACTCTCCAACATGCAGTAAGTAGAAAAACCCACGTCATGAACGCTCCATGCTCCAACATGCATTTTGGGGCCTACTCTGGTCCCACCACCTCGCTTTTACTTCTCTTTCAATAACTATTGCACGATGTTCAGCTAAGAAGGATCGGGTTTTTCCAGCTAATTAACTATGTCTCAGACATCACTTTTTTGTAAACATTTACATGCTTTCACCCTATATGTATGTGCATATGTGTGTCTATATGCATGCATGTATGCATGTGTGTGTGATGTGTATGCATGTATCTACATGTGTCTTTTATATATGTGTGTATGTGCATCCATTAACATGTGTGTGTGTATACCCATGTATGTATGCATGTATGCATGTATGTATGCATGTATGTATGCTTGTGTGAATGCATGCGTATGTATGCATGTGTATGATGTGTAAGAATGTGTGGATGTAAGCATGTGTGTGTGATGTGTATCTATGTATGTGCATGTGTGTGTATGCATGTGTGTGTGCATGTGTGTGTTATGTGTATGTATATATGTATGTGCATATGTATGGGATATATGCATGTGTGTGTATGCATGCATGTATGCATGTATGCATGTGTGTATGTATGCATGTGTGTGTTTGCATGTGTGTGTATGCATGTGTGTGTGTATGCATGTACACATGTGTGGGTATGTATATCTATCGTGGTCTGAGGTATCTTTCTCAATTCCATCAATAACTTGTTCCCTTTGGTCCCATCTATTGGACAAGACTTCTACCCTATTGAATTCCCCATAGAGGATGAACTCCAATGGTAAATAGTCTAAACCATGCCAAGTGTCCAATCATCCCATATTTAAATTAGGAGCATAAATGGGAGAAATGGTGAGTAGAAGATGGCCTTTAAAAGATGTGGTAATCCACCGGTGATTCTGATTTGTTATACTATCCATCAAGAATGAGTGCTAAACCGGTTTGATGTCAGTAGCTGCACATCACTCCCACATCAGTGCTGTGTAGCAATCCACACATGAGATGTGGAGATTCTCTTTATCCTCCTTTGGATTTTGGCTCCATCATCTTTGATCTCTTGAAGACAAATAAATTATGGGTTGACATTTTTATCTCAAATCCATTGACCAAAGGTAGTCGTGCTTGAGGGCTCAAACAATGCTCAAATGTTGTACAAAACAATTGTTCACAAAGGGAGTTATCTTTGTTGGTTAGGGATTTAGCCCTCTTTTTCTTGTTT
>CM035417.1:193727634-193740134 GCA_020310875.1 Ceratopteris richardii | reverse complement strand
ATATACATACGTATAACACATATACACACATAAACACACACACACACACACACATAGACATACACACATATACACACACATACACACATATACACACACATACATGCACACATATACATACACACATATACATACACACACATACATACATACATATACACATATACACACATACATACATACAAACATATACACACATACACAAACACACACAGATGCATACACACACATACATATACACATATAGATACTTGCACATAGATATACGTACACATAGACACACACACATACACTCACATGCATACATACACATGCATACACACATATGCACATACATACACACATATGCTTACACACACACGCACATACATAGACATAGATGGATACATACATATACACATATATACACACAAACACACTATAAAAACAAATGCATACACACACATACAAACACATGTATATGCACACATGCATACACACACATACATACACACATATGCACACACAAACATACTATACAAATACATGCATACAAACTATACAAGTACATGCATACACACACATACAAACACATGCATACACACACATGCACACACTATAAATCGATATGCATACACATGTATACATACACCCACACACATATACATACACACAAATACACATACACAGGCATACACATACACACACATAGAGAGAGACACACACACACACATACACATGCATACACACAAAAATAAACACATATACACATATAAAAACACACATACACACAACACACTATACATACATATGCATGCACACACATACACATACAAACATACATGTATACACACGCATACGCACATATACACACGTATACATACACACACAAACACATACTATACGTACATGTGCATATACACATACACACACATATACATACACATAGATACATACACCCACATATACATACACACACATACACATACACAATCACATAGAGACACACACATACACATACACACCCACATACATACATATGCATACACAATGCACATGCATATGCATACATACATACATACATGCATACACACATACACACCCACACACACATATACACACATACATACACCTACATACACACACACACATACATACATATACAGTACACCTCTTCATCAAATATAGGAGCTTCTTCATTAGTTCTTGCTAATCCACTTCTGGATGTACTTGCTTGCATATAGTCCTCATCTCTATTTACCTGCACAATTGATTTTCCTTTCTCACATCTTCTTACCTCTTCTTCAAATTCTTCAGCTGTATGACTTTGATCTGCATACCAACTTTTTTGCTCATCAAATGTAATGTCTCTAGAAACAAGAAATTGTTTGGTTAAAGGATTCCACAACATGTAACGCATCTGCTTTTCAGCATAACCAATGAACACATATTTTTCTACCTTTGGTTCAAGTTTATGCCTAAGTTGTGATGGCACATAAGCATATGCAATTGATCAAACACTTTACAATGATCTAGTGTTGGTTTCTTACCCCACCAAGCTTCATATGGAGTCATTCCACTGAGAGCTGCACATGGTAATCTATTCACAAGATATGTAGCTGTATTTACACCCTCAGCCCAAAGATAATTTGGACAATTCTTCTCCTTCAGCATAGCTCTAGCAAACTCAACCAAAGTCCTGTTCCTTCTTTCTGCTATACCATTTTGTTGTGTTGTATATCTACAAGTTATTTCTCTCTTAATACCTGCATTCCAAAGATAATCATTGAACTCTTGGGAGAAATATTCTCCCCCTCCATCAGACCTCAGTCTTTTAAGCTTTTGACTTGTGACTCTCTCTGCATATGCATGAAAATGCTTGAAAGCTCCAAACACTTCTGATCTTTCCTTCAAAACATATAATGTTATCCATCTTGTAGCATCATCAATGAAAAGAACATAATACCTTGAGCCAGTGATAGATCCTTCTTTTGTTGGTCCCCATACATCTGTATGAATGAGCTCTAGTAATCCATCATGTTTGAATCCTATCTTTTGAAATGGTACCCTGTGTGCTTTTCCCATCTGACATGCTTCGCATTTATAAACCATATGTTGATTCTGCACATTTGGTAATCCTAGTACAGACTGATTACCAACCATAGCTTTAATTCCTCTCTCATTAAAATGACCTAATCTCTTATGCCAGAGATCAAGTTCTGTAATCACTACAATCTGATTATATCCATTCTCTGGATCTTCAACAAATACTCCATTTGTAAACCTGACTAAAAACCTTTTTCAACTATCTGTCCCACACTAATCAAGTTTTTAGGTATTGTGGGAACATACAAAACATTGGTTAGCAAATATGCTCCACTCTTGCATTTCACTTTTCCAATTGAATGTACACTATGTCTTGTATTATCACCTGTTTGAACTGTATGACTAGAAATGCCTTTTTCCAATTCTGACATCAATTCTATGTTTCCTGACAAATGATTAGAACATCTAGAGTCAATGTAAAATACCTTTAGATCTTCTTTATCTGATGTGCTGATTGAATTCATCATCAATGATGTATGACCTTCATTCTGTGTGTCATTTGCATAATTGTAATAGGTGGTGTTGTAGGATTGATTCTGTCCCCAACTTCTTCCTGCACCTCTACCATAGCCTCCTCTTTGATTCTGTCTACCTCTTTGAAAATTACTTTGATATCTTCCACCTCGGCCTCTGCTATTGTTGTTTTGATTCTGGTTTGATCCTTGTTGATTGTACCAATAGTCATGAGCCAAATGATTACTCAATCCACAGATCCAGCAAGCCTTCTTGTTGTTATTTTGATTACCTCTTCCTCTTCCAAAACCTCTTGGTCTTCCTCTACCAGTGCCTTTACCTCTTGCATAATAAACTTGAGAAGTTGACTCTTCTTCATCCTTTATTTTTCCTTTATCTCCTTTCTTCTTGTTCTTCATGTACATTGCAGAACTTTGTCCTTTATCTCCATCTCCTTTCAAGTCTTGCTCAAATGTTAGCATAAAACCAAGTAATTGATTCAAATCTGGAACATAATGATTCAAAGAAAGTTATGTTGACAAGACAAAAGGTTTCCACATTTCATCTCCTCTCAAACCTGTAAGTAATTGAGCAATCAACTTGTGATCCTCAATATCTTCAGATCCTTCATCTTAGTGACATAATCACTAATACTTTGACTTGGCTTCTTCTTGAATGTTGTAAACTCTGACCATAGACTTGCTTTCCGTGCTTTAGTAGTGCTTTTGAAATGATACTCCAATGCATTCCATATATCTTCACATGATTCCAATCCTCTGATGTGTGGTAGCAAATGATCTGAGATTGTGTTGTAAATATATGCTTTTGCACTTGCATCCTTCTTCTGCCAATGCTTTAAAGCATCAAGTTCCTCTTTCTTTGGTCGGCTTTCATATTCAAATATTGGCTTCTCTTCTTCACCTAACATATATCATGAGATCCTTACTCATAAGTAAGGCTTCCATTCTCATTACCCATGCGGGGTAATTATCTCTGTCCAATTTGTCAATGGAGATATGATCTGCCATACTCCTTTCCTTCTGCTTCAACCTATGAGCTTAAAGGATAAAGGATAATACCTTTTGAAGTTCTTTGTGTATGAAGATACTTTTGAAGTAATCTTTTGATGCCTTGTGTCTTCAAATGCTTCACCTTTCAAACTTTAATGAAAACTTTCCAAAACTTCTCGTACCTTTGCCGCCTTCTGCTCTTTAGGAACTTTCTACTCTGATACCACTTCTTGATGTATGAAACACCACAAGAAATGAATTAATGTGACACTAAAACACCTCTATGGTCACCATTAGCTCATTGCCACTCCAAACTTTGAGAAATGATACTCTAAACAAAGAACTTTGCTTCTACATAAATTCCTAGTCACTGAAATAACACACTTCAGTATTTTGCTAATTTCTCTTAGCACAAATATTATTTCTCCAAGATCTTTTGATGGATAAAAGTAGAAGAGTAGAGCTTCCCAACACGCTATCATACGCAAGAAACAAATCTCTAAAACTCAAGATATAGTCTTCACAAGGTGATCCTGTATGACTTCCAAAAGTGGAAATTTTGCCTGTTTTAGTAAAGATCACTGTCTAAAAATGAAAATTTGATGCCTAGCATCGACTTGCAACCAAAAGTTGATGCCACGCATCGACTTTCAGCTTTTTTAACCACTTTTTCAGCGCCTGAACTGGCCCATTGAACACAGACATGAACAAGACCACTTTTATGTTAGAAGTCGATGCCAGGCATCGACTTTATGCTGAAACTCGATGCCAGGCATCGACTTGCTCTACAAACTTCATGTTTTTTAGAAGATTTAACAACAGGTAACACTCAGAGAATGAAAACAATGACTTATGAGCACAAACTCAATGCCAGGCATCGACTTGCTTGGAAAACTTCAACTTCTGAAATCATTTCACACAAGACAAACTCTGGAGATGGAAGAAGAAGACTTATACACAGAAGTTAAATAAACTCTTTCCATAACTATGAAACCTCATAAATGCACAGGTGCTTTCTCACGTAGAGAAGCCTAATTATTCTCATTCATACAAAATGAGTACTAACTCACTTTCTCATTGTTTTCCTCTTCGCATTAGTTGATACAAACTAACTTATATAGATTTTCTCTATCTCGTGACTTTTTAAAAAACTTCTAGAATTAAAGTGAACTAACTTTACAAGTATAATACACTTGTGAATTTGTCCCTTCACATAGGCATATGGTTTTCTTCTGAAGCTTTGACCTTCAAATATATGTCCAATTAGTGATTGTTTCTCCAACAGTAAATACAGCCACATACTTGGTTAATAGGCTACCATGTAAAGCTTTACAGGGTATGACACCATATGAAGCATGGTCGGGTAAGAGACCTAGCTTAGATCATTGCAAAGTGTTTGGATTTTTGGCTTATGCATATGTGCCATCTGAGTTGAGGCATAAATTGGAACCTAAAGCTGAAAAGTACATGTTCATTGGTTATGATGATAAGTAGATGGGTTATAGATTGTGGAGTCCATCCAAAAAGCAATTCCTTGTGTCAAAGGATGTTACATTTGATGAGCACGCTACTTGGTATGCAGGTACAAGTAATAATCATGCATGTGATGAAGAAACATTGAACTAGAAGAAAGGTAAATCAAAGGTTCAAATATTTGATGAAGAAGAGAACAATGAAGCGCTTGTTGAAGTTGAAGAAATGCCAAGGTTTGATCCAGAATGTGATGAACGAGAAACTTCAAGAAGTGGAGAACTCAGAAGATCATCAAGGCACAAATGGCAACCTACAAGGTATAGCTATGATACTTCATATTTGACCACTAAAGATTATGCTTATATGGTGAAAACACAAGAAGACCCTTCTACATATGAAGAGGCAAAAGGTAAGGACAATTGGGAGAAAGCTATGGAGGAGGAGTATGATGCATTGATGGAAAAGGAGACATGGGATTTAGTTCCTAAACCAAATAGTCAGAAGATCATTAGATGCAAATGGGTCTACAAGACAAGAAGGTATGCAAATGGAAGTGTGTGGAGATATAAAGCTAGACTTGTTGTGAAAGGGTATGCTCAGACATATGGTATAGATTATGATGAGACTTATAGTCCTCTGGCAAAGATGACAACTATAAGGACTCTCATAGCTATTGCTGCAAGTAAAGGTTGGAAGATATGTCAATTAGATATGAAGAATGCTTTTCTAAATGGTTACATTTCAGATGAGGTTTTCATGGAGCAACCAGAAGGTTTCAAGGATAAAACGTATCCAGAGTATGTATGTAAGCTCAAGAGAGCTTTGTATGGCTTGAAGCAGGCCCCAAGGGCATGTAATTATAGACTTGTGAAGTTCTTGAAGGATCTTGGTGTCCAAGTGTCTAAGGTAGATAGTAGCTTGCTTGTTAAAGCAAGTGATGATGGGTTCATTTACATGTGCAGATATGTTGATGCCATAATTCTTACAAGTACAGGTGAGAAGGGTATACAAAGTCTCAAGAAGAAAATGAGAAAGAGTTCAAGATTAGTGACTTGGGAGACTTGTTAAATTTCTTGGGCATGGAGATTTCATATACTCAACATGGAGTATATGTGACTCAAGAAAGGTATTTGAAAAGCTTGCTAATCAAGTCTAGAATGGAAGATTGCAAGGTAGCACCGAGGTGAATCACAAATTTAGCAGATATGGAGGAGAAGAATTCAAGGACATGAAGTTATATCAAAGTGTGGTTGGTAGTCTAATCTATGCTACATTAAGTAGGCCTGATTAGACACATGCAGTTGGAATGTTGTCTCAATCCATGCATTGTCCTAGGAAAGAACATTGGATTACAGGACAAAGGGTGTTAAGATATATTAAGGGTACACTCAAAGAAGCTTTGTATTATGGATTCACATCAAATACAAACATCAAGATATATAGTGATACAGATTGGGTAGGTAATCCTGATGATAGGAGATCAACCTATGGATATCTATGTTATGTGGGAGATAAGTTAATCTCTTGGTGTTCTAAGAAGCAACATACAATTGCTTTGTTGTCCACAAAAGCAGAGCATAAAGTTATGGTGGAAGTTGCAAAGGAGGTTATATGGTTGAAGACTCTCATGAAGAGTTTTGACATCATTCAGAGTACACCCACTATTCATGGAGATAATATGAGCTCATTGTATCTAGCTGCTAACCCTGTATTTCATGCCACGACTAAACACATTGAGATTCAATATCATTTCTTGAGAGAGAAGGTGATTGATAAAGAAATTGAAGTCATACATACTTCAACAAAAGATCAGATTGCAGACATGTTAACCAAAAGCTTGGATGGACCTAAGTTACAGAGGTTCAAAGACATGGCAAGTATAAAGAAGATAGAGAAATTCAAAATTGATGATTGAGGGGGAGTTGTTGGTGCAGGACAATCAACAATTGATGATTTGAAAAAGGATTGAAGTCAAATAATAAAGCAAAGATCAAATTCTTAGGATTGAAGATTAGTGTTGGTGAGAAGATGAAGACTTGTATATACATGTACATTAAGCTTAAAATTAGTTCACTCATACCTTTGTAATGGTGACGAGTTTGTACATATATGCCTATATATACAAGTATAGAGTTGAGACATGATGAGAGAGGAGAGACATAGACCAAGTATAGATTAGTAGAGGAAGAATGTATGTGATCAATGAATGAGATTCATCAAATCACTTGTTTTCATGAGAATAGAAGAAAACTTCTGAAATCTGAGTTGCAATCTTTTCTCCATCTCTCCTTGTGTGTTTGATCATTTCATAAATCCTTTTGTAGATGTATAATTCTATAGTTAATGCATCTTTGTGTGTGTTTTGAGAGTTTAATTGTAATCAAGCTGAGAGAATTGTGAGTAGGAACATTTACATGTGTAAATGTGAAGAAGTGAAGAAAGAAACAAGCACAATCCGAATGGTCAATGTTTTGATTGGATCTCCCTCCACGGTGTAATGTTTTGAGCAACTAAGCACTCATTCTTTAATTTGAAAGATAAGCTACTTGTGGCTAAAAGCATTTGAATAGATGGGGTCTAGTTTGGGAGAACCATGCATTAGAAGTGGCAAGTGTCAAAGTCAACTACATATAAGAATAGTTTTAGACATAGGTACATTGTTTGGAGTAAATCTCAAGGTCTACTGAATCTTTTGGAGATATTGAACTTGGAGAATGTGCAAAAACTTTAGGAGACACCTTGTATAAATTTTCATTGAAACATTTACACATTTGATCAGTCAATGAGTGAATTAAGTGCAGCAGACTTTTTTGAATAATTAGTTTTTCACAGTTAGTGCAAAGTTTGATAAATTGGCATTAATCTTCCAAAATTAGTTGAGGTTTTGAGTTGTTCTTGATATAGAGTGCTCTAACATTAAGGATAACTTGTTCTTTTGGAGATTAACACTCTCCATCACACACACACACACACACACACACACACATATATATATATATATATATATATATATATATATATATATATATATATATATATATATATATATATATATATATATATATATATATATATATATACACAAACACACACACATACACACACGCACACACACACACACACACACACACATATATATATATATATATATATATATATATATATATATATATATATATATATATATATATATATATATATATATATATATATATATATATATATATATATATATATATATATATATATATATATATATATATAATGCACATTATGCATTTCTTTTATTTGTTATATTTATTTACATGTATCTACATCTATCTCTCTCTCTCTCTCTCTCTCTCTCTCTCTCTCTCTATATATATATATATATATATATATATATATATATATATATATATATATATATATATATATATATATATATATATATATATATATATGTGTGTGTGTGTGTGTGTGTGTGTGTGTGTGTGTACATACATACATACATACACACACACACACACACACATATATATATATATATATATATATATATATATATATATATATATATATATATATATATATATATATATATATATATATATATATATATATATATATATATATATATATATTTATATTTAAACACACATATATATATACACAATAAGTTGACCTGAGCCTTGAAAAATGAATTAAGCAAAGTCATGAAAGGGGGTTCCAGATGAGTCAAGAACCAACCTTGCACACATGTATATATACACCTATATGCATGTATGGTATTTTCAGCCATACGTTTTTCGTAACTACGTACTCATATGCGTTTTCCATATGGTTGAAGTATATATACACATTGCATCTATTCCTCCCACCACATACTAGAGAGATGTCTCTCCTCCCAGCCTTATGCCTCTATATAGAGCTATTTGAATCAAAGAGGACCATATTACATATAAAGATATCTACACATCATGCATATACACATACATATATATAAAACATATATGTAGATACATACACATCACACATACATGCCTACATGCACACATGTATACATATACATGCATACAAAATTATAAGAATGCTTGCATATATCACACAAATGCACATGCATACATCCATGTGTGCATACTAACATATGCATACATATATCACACACATGCACACATATATATACACACAAAACACACATATGTGCATACTAACACATGTATACATATAACACACATGAATACACACACATATGCATACATACATGAGAGAAATTTCTTCCTAAAAAATAAAGCTATATATAAAATTTTAGGCATACCCCCGAGCTTCATCTTCTAACTTAAAGAACATGTTTTCATCTATGTGGTGGGATTCACGTATATTCTACTTGAATAAAGGATAACCTATTTTCTGATACCCATTCAAATGATTCAAGTTAAGGATCGATCACTAGAGTAGGATCTACCATCTAATCTACTCATGTGTTTTCATTATTACTGTCATTTTGGTAAGACATCAATATATTCTCATATTCATTATCCTTATTGATTTCTATTATTTCTTTTATTGTTTAATTTTTGTTCTCATAAATGAAATCACCTATTGATGGACTAATATCCATTTTTGGTAATTCCTCTCAATCATCAACAGAATAAGCACATAGAGTATTATTGTCTTCATCAAGTAGATTATTATCGTTGTCATGTACAATGATTCTAATTTCTCTTTGATATGTGGATATATGAATATCTGATGATGAATCATTAACATGCCTTTCTTTGATCTCTATAAAAATAGTGTTCAAACAATGACCGATATCTAGGTTGAACATGAATGAATTACCACCAAGGATAAGCATCAGGGTTTTTATAAAGAAATTCTTGTTCAATATGCCTAGGAAGAATATATGGTTCTCTAGTTAATCGCATTATTTTCAAAGAATCAATTTCCCAAAACCTAGATAATTCCCTTCTAGATGTGGAATTACTACCTTTATACTCAGCTCAAAACCAGTAAATTTTCAAAATAACCTATCAAAATATTAAAAAATAAAAATTCATTATTATGTGCTTGAAAAATAATAAACTATATCATAAAAAATAAAAACTCTTTTTTACGTATTTGAACATACAAAATGATATTTTGTAGATACCAACAACGGTTCCTATGTAGCCAAGTTTGCTATCTATTAGGTTTGTATCTTTTGTGCTAGCACATGATCGTTGATTGAAAGAAGCAACAATGCTAGAATCCTCTGTTTTATGTAACGAATCAATCGTTTCGATTCTAATATGCTATCCAAAAGCCCATATATTTGTGAGCATTCGAGCCTACAATAAAAATCAAATTATCAAAAAGAAAGTAATATACATGTATATGAAAAAGTAGAAGATTATTATAATTAAATTACCTTTCTTTCACAACCTATAATTAACTCCCTTTGCTCATTTGAGATTTGTTCATTATGTGCATGTGCTCGTTGCTTACGAGTATGTAGCCAATCCGTGAAAGAAGATATATTTGTATTCTCATTATCATCGAGATTATGTCTATATCTTTTGTTTCTCCATCTTTAACTTTGGAGGTTTTGAAGTTCTTGTTCATACTCACTAACCAAGGCTTGCATGCATTCACTATTATATGCTACAAAAGTAGAAACATCACCTTTTTCTTGCAATGTGAATTGAAATGGAACTCCCTTACTTGATAATACATCCTCTATTATTTTTGAAGAAGACTCATTGGTCCATGCATGTGGAGCTTCTTCATGAACTCTTTCAAGGTATTCACTAACATCGTACATGCACTCCTCAAGCATCCATCCTTTGTCATAGATCTCTCTAGTTTTGCTCTTTGTCACACATAAAATTTTAATATTCTCATAAATTGCTTGATCCAAAACATCCATCAAGTGTTTACAACACATACAATCTCTATTTCATCCACAAGATCGACTAATAAATGAACCTTAATATCAAAAAATGATGTTTGAAGGTCTTTCTCCATCAAATATAGTAGCTCCCTGCATAAATGTTTCTTTTGTGGGATCGAGTCCTTGTCAATCTCTTTTGATGTAATCCACCAATTATTATCATAAATTAAGTCATAAAGAAATTATTTCGTAAATTAAAGATAACAAATAGTCTTATATATTAAATATAAAAGTATAATAATTACCTTATAAAGGATCAAAGATGATATATCACGTCATGTAATCCTTTCATTGTACATCCATCAATAGCCAGAGGTAGAATGTGCTTCAGAAAGTTATGACAATCATGTCTTTAACCCATATCAGCTCTTATCATCCATAGTAAACATGTTTTGGAAAAATGTTCCATATCCTATAGGCGTTCAAATCGATTGAATCCTATTGTTGATAGTTTGTATCTCTTTTGTTGTAAGTATCCAAGGAGCAGGTGCATAAGTTGTTTCTTATCGATTTTTATCAAAAATTCGGCATAAATTTGATTTTGAGTTTTGCTCCTTCAAATCATTTCTTGATGCTATTGTGCCTTTTAATCCAAAAAGATATTGCAATAATGAATAACCAATATTCTTGAATATATGCATACGATCAAGAAGATGACAGATCTTTAACTCTCTCCAATACTCCAAAGAATACCATATTGACGTATTCTTTGCTAGCACCAATTTTCCCTTATCTCTAATCTTTACATTCTCATCATCTTCATCATCAGTGAAGATTTTGATTATAGATCGATAAGGGGCCCATCTATCCATTTTTTATACCAATCCATAGGTGTCATTGGTTTTGGACACTAACCTGTTTCAATCTTTCCATTAAAATGCATGGCTTCTCTTTTGTATCTTAATGGATGATCGTCAGGCAAGAACCATCGATGTCGAATATAAATTTGTTTTTTGAGATTCTTACTATAAACTGATCTCAACCAATCACGGCATTAAGGACAAGCCTTATATCCCTTAGTAGATATTCCTACATCATGAAAAACATAAAAATATAATTAGATTAACTCACATACAATTGTAGATATTTTAAATTAAAAAATTACATCATTACCTGAATGGACACCATATCCTGGAAAATTGTGTATAGTCCAAGCCACAATTCTAGGAACCAAAATGTGTCTTTGATTAATGCTTTTTGATACATCGATGGCATTAATACCTCTCCATAACTTTTGGATATTGTCAATGAGAGGAGCAAGATATATATTCATGTCTTTAACTTGTCTTTTTCTTGGGATTAAAAGTGAAAGCATTAAATGTTCCTTTTTAATGCTAAGGTATGGTGGGAGGTTGTAGTTGATGACTATCATAGGCCATGTTATCCATTCACTAGATTTCATCGAAAATGGATTAACCCCATATAATGCAACTCCTTTAGATGTGTGGCTCTAGTGCAAAATCAATCCATCTAGAATCGATATTTTGAAAAGCAGCACTATTTGTTGGAATTCTCATTATTCCATCACTATTTTTATGATCAAATCCCCATGTCAAAAGCTTTGATAA
>CM035417.1:193710134-193720134 GCA_020310875.1 Ceratopteris richardii | reverse complement strand
AAAAGTTATAGGTGTCTAAATCGACTTCTCAGAAGTGCAGTTTTAGACATAGGTAACCTGTTAAGATCATTTCTCAAGATATACTGAATCTTTTGGAGTGATTCAACTTGGAGAAGGTGTGAAACTATAGGCAACACCTTGTGCAAAGTTTCATCAAAAACTTTACACAATTGATAAGTTAATGTGAGAGATATGTGCAGCAGACTTTCTGTGTAGTCATCTTCCTCACAGATGTTTTCAAAATCTTTATAATTGATCATGGATCCTCTAAAATTGGTGAAGGTTTGAGTTATTCTTGTTATAGAGGTGCTCTAACTACAAGAGTAACTTGTTCTTTTGGAGATTAACACTCTCTATCAATGGTATCAGAGCAGGAAGCATTATAATTGAAGGAAGGAAGATCCCGATTGCTGCAGGTGCAAAGAATTCAACATCTGAAGGTTCAAAAGGTGAAAGCTTGAGGGCAAAGCTTGAGAAGGGGGTCATACGACATCAAGGAAGACAAAAGGAACATTATTCAAAGTAAAGGTACATATATTACTCATAAAGATTGAAGAATTCAATATACAGGTGAAGAAAGGATGGGAGATTCTCTTCAAATATAGAAGTTGGATAGAGAGAACTATCCAGCATGGTCAATGAGGATGGAAGCTCATCTTATGAGCAAAGACTTGATAGCTTATATTACAGGTGAAGAAGAAAAGCCTCAGTTCAGAGATCCTAGTGTTCCAATTAGGGAAGAATTATCAGATTTGAAGAATTGGACGAAGAGAGATGCTCAAGCTAGGAGCATTATCTATATGGTAGTTAGTTACTTGCTACCTCACATTAGAGGTCTTGTTATCTCCAAAAGAACAACCTACTCTTGAATTTAGAACACCTCTATATCAAGAGTAAGTCAAAACCTTCACCAATTTAAGAGATCTATGACCAAATATCAATTTCTTGATCAAACTATGAAGAAGGAAATTACTCAGAAAGTCTCCTGCATATATCTTGCTCATTGACTGAGTAAATGTGTAAAGTTTTCTATGAAACTTTGCACAAGGTGTCACCTAAAGATTGCGCACCTCCTCCAAGTCAAATCACTCCAAAAGATTCAGTATATCTTGAGAAATCTACGTACCAAGTTACCTATGTCTAAATCTGCACTTTTGATAAGTCGATTTGGACACCCCTAACTTTTAACACATAGTTCTCTCAGTATAGAACCTGTTTAAGCAAATGCTTTTAGCCACGAGTAGCTTACCTTCCAACTTAAAGACTAAGTGCTTACTTGCACAAAACTTTAAACTGTGGAGTGAGAAATGATCAAATCATTAAGATCAAAATTTGTGCCTGTTTTAGGAACCAGTGAATACTTTCTCACATGTAAATGTTCCTACACACAATTCTCTTAGCCTGATCACAATTAGATTCTCAAACTCTAGCCATAGATTGATTAGCTATGGACTTAGACATCTCCAAAAGGAATTCACAAAAGTTCTACTACACGAGGAGAAAACACAGAAACATCGGGCGCAACTTTTCTGCTATTCTTCAGAAAATTACAATTGAGTTGTGAGAGAGACTTCTTCTCATTCCTATGAACTCTATTGAGTCTTACAACTTACAAATGCACTATTCTCATACTCTCCTATTGTCTCCTCTTGTCTCTCCTTCTTGCCCTGACAATTTTTCAAAGTATTTATAGGCAAATATGTACAAACTTATGTCAAAGCACAAGTAACCTATGTCTTAACTAATGTACATATGTGTACATTTCTTTCAACCTGTGAATGTAACCATCTTCTAATCTTCAAGAATTGATCTTATCTTCATCTTTTGTCTTCCAAACTTCAATTGGTGATTGGTCTGCACCAACAGCTCCCCCTCAATCATCAATTGAGGTTTCTCTTATCTTCTTTATGCCTGCCATGTCTTTAAACTTCTGTAACTTTGGTCCATCCAAGCTCTTTGTAAGCATATCAGCTATCTGATCTTTTGTTGAAGTATGTATGACTTCAATCTCCTTATCCATCACCTTCTCTCTTAGAAAGTGATACTGTATCTCAATGTGTTTGGTCCTGGCACGAAAAACAGGATTAGAAGCTAGATATAATGAACTCATGTTATCACCATAAATGATAGGTATGCTCTGTATAGTGTCAAAACTCTTCATGAGAGTCTTAAGCCAAATCACTTCTTTTGCAGCTTCAACCATGCCTTTGTACTCTGCTTCTGTAGATGACAAAGCAACTGTATGTTGCTTCTTTGAGCACCAGGAGATTAGCTTATCTCCCACATAACACATGTATCCATAGGTTGACCTTCTATCATCTGGATTACCTGCCCAATCTGCATCACTATAGATCTTGATATTTGTATCTGATGTAAAACCATAATACAAACCTTCTTTGAGTGTACCCTTAATGTACCTCAACACTCTTTGACCTGCAATCCAATGCTCTTTCCTAGGACAATGCATAAATTGAGACAAAACCCCAACTGCATATGATAAATCAGGTCTAGTTAATGTAGCATAGATAAGACTACCAACCAAACTCTGATATTGCTTCATGTCCTTGAAATCTTCACCTCCAAATCTGCTTAATTTGTGATTCACCTCCATTGGAGTAGGTGCTACCCTGCAATCATTCATTTTAAACTTGATTAACAAGTTTCTCAAATACCTTTCTTGAGTCACATACACTCCATGTTGAGTGTATGAAATTTCCATGCCCAAGAAGTATGATAAGTCTCCCAAATCACTGATTTTGAACTCTTTCTCCATTTGCTTCTTTAAGCTTTGAATGCCTTTCTCATCTGTACCTGTAAGAATGATATCATCAACGTATATGCACATATAAATAAACCCATCATCACTTGCTTTGACAAGCAAGCTACTATCTGCTTTTGATACTTGAAATCCAAGTTCTTTTAGGAACTTTACAAGTCTATAGTTCCATGCCCTTGGGGCCTGCTTCAAGCCATATAAAGCTCTCTTGAGCTTACACACATAATCTAGATATCTTCCATCTCTGAATCCTTGAGGTTGCTCCATGAAAACTTCATCTGAAATATAACCATTCAAAAAAGCATTCTTCACATCTAATTGACACAATTTCCAACCTTTACATGCAGCAATTGCTATAAGTGTCCTCATGGTTGTCATCTTTGCCACATGACTATAAGTCTCATCATAATCAATACCATATGTCTGAGCAAACCCTTTCACAACAAGTCTAGCTTTGTATCTAGACACACTTCCATCTGCAAATCTCTTTGTCTTATAGACCCACTTGCATCCAATGATCTTCTGACTATTTGGCTTTGGAACCAAATCCCATGTTTGATTCTCCATCAAAGCATCATATTCTTCCTGCATAGCTTTCTCCCAATTTTCTTTACCTTTTGCCTCTTCATATGTAGAAGGGTCTTCATCTGCTTTTACCATGTAAGCATAATCTTTGGTAGTCAAGAATGAAGTATCATAGCTATACCTTGTAGGTTGCCATTTGTTCCTTGTAGACCTCCTAAGTTCTCCACTTCTTGAGGTTTCTGGTTCTTCACATTCAGGATCAAATCTTGGTGTCTCTTCCACTTCAACCTGCACTTCATTATTCTCTTGCTCATCAAATATCTGAACCTTTGATTTACCTTTCCTTTGACTCACAATTTCTTCATCATCTGTATTAATATTGATAGTACCTGCATACCAAGTACCTTGCTCATCAAATGTAACATCTTTTGATACAAGAAAATGTTTTGTGGATGGATTCCACAACCTGTATCCCATCTGCTTATCATCATAACCAATAAACACATATTTTTCAGATTTAGGTTCCAATTTGTGCCTTAATTGTGATGGCACATATGCATAGGCCAAACATCCAAATACTTTGCAATGGTCTAGTGTAGGTCTCTTACCCCACCATGCCTCATAAGGTGTCATACCCTGCAAAGCTTTACAAGGTAGCCTATTGACCAAATAAGTAGCTGTATTTACAACCTCAGCCCACAAATAATTTGGGCAATTTTTCTCCTTCATCATGGACCTTGCAAACTCAACAAGAGTCCTATTCCTCCTTTCTGCTACACCATTTTGTTGAGGAGAGTACCTGCAAGTAACCTCTCTTTTTATACTTGCATTCCATAAGTAATCACTGAACTCATTAGAGAAATACTCTCCCCCTCCATCTGACCTTAGTCTTTTCAACTTATGTCTTGTAATTCTCTCTGCATACATATGATAATGTTTGAAAGTATTGAATACTTCTGACTTATCTTTAATCACATAGATAGCGATCCATCTAGTAGCATCATCAACATAAATCACATAATACCTTGAGCCATTGATACTGAAGTCCTTTGATGGTCCCCACACATCTGTGTGTACCAACTCAAGTTTCTCTGAATACATAAACCCATGCTTAGAATAGGATTGCTTATGAGCCTTACCTAATTGACATGCCTCACATCTATATGTCATATGTTGACCTGCAACATTAGGCAATCCAAGCACTGAACCATTATTAATCATGTCTTTAATACCTCTTTCATTGAAATGTCCAAGTCTCTTGTGCCAAAGATCTAACTCAGAGATCTTATGTCCTCCATAAGTGAACAAGGCATGACCAACATTACCTTGAATCTTCAATGTGAACAATCTTCCTTGTTTCTTCCCTGAAACAATTTGTTTATACCCATTGCTAGGGTCTTCCACAAACACTCCTTCATTAGTGAATCTTACTTCATAACCTTTTTCCACAATTTGTCCTACACTTATCAAATTCTTAGGAATTGTAGGAACATACAAGACCTTACTCAATAAGGTGCTACCATCCTTGGCCTTCACTGATCCAATTGACTTCACATTGTGCTTTGTGTTGTCACCTGTTTGAACAACATGATTAGATACCTTATTCTCCAAATCAGTCATCAAGGCTATATTACCACTCAGGTGATTGCTACACCCTGAGTCAATGTAGAAGACTCTTTGATCTTCATTCTGCCTTTCACAAGTTGCATTCATTATCAATGTTGAATCTTCCTTCTGATCTGAAGCATAATTGTAGTAGGTATTGTTATATTGTTGACTTTGAAAACCTCTACCTGCATTTCTTCCAAAGTAACCCCTACTACCTCAACCTCTGAAATTACCTCTTTGATTTCTGCCTCCTCTTCCTCTTGAATTATAGTTCTGATTGTATCCTCCATTACTTTGATTATTATGCCAACAATCATTAGCTAAATGATTTGTCTTACCACAAATCTAGCATGCTTTGGCTCCATCTTTGTTGTTCCTGCCTCTTCCTCTACCTTTGCCACCTCCTCTACCTCTTAGGAAGTTGGCTTGACTAGTTGTGCCTTCATCTTCACCTGATTGTTGCTTTCCTTTGTTAGCTTTCTTCTTGTCCTTTGAGTACATTGCATGACCTGTACTTTTGTCACCATCTCCTTTAACATCCTGCTCAAATGTTAGCATATGACCTAGCAACTGATTTAAATCAGGAGTGAAATGATCAAGTGATAATTCTGTAGACAAAATGAATGGCTTCCATTTGTCATCACCTCTCAAACCTGTAAGGATTTGCCTTACCAATTTATCCTCCTCAATATCTTCATCAACAGCTCCTAATGCATCTGCAATGTCTTTCATCCTTGTTACATAATCTGAAATTGATTGAGAGGCCTTCTTCTTGAAAGTTGTAAATTCTGCCCATAAAGATGCCTTCCTTGACTTTGTGGTGTTTTGGAAATGCTCTTCCAAAGCATTCCATATATCACTTGCACTTTCAAGACCTCTAATGTGAGGTAGCAAGTAATCATTGACTGCCATATAGATAATGCTCCTAGCTTGAGCATCTTTCTTCATCCAATTCTTCAAATCTGTTAATTCCTCCCTAGTTGGAACACTAGGATCTCTGAATTGTGGTTTTTCTTCTTCACCTGTAATGTAAGCTATCAAATCTTTGCTCATTAGATGAGCTTCCATCCTCATTGACCATGCAGGATAGTTTTCTCTATCCAAGTTCTCTATTTGAAGAGAATCTCCCATCCTTCTTCACCTGTATATTGAATTCTTCAACCTTTATAAAGTATAAGGTTACCTTTACTTTGAATGACACTCCTTTTGACTTCCTTGATGTCGTATGATCTCCTTCTCAAGCGTTTCCTTCAGGCTTTCACCTTTTAATCCTTCAGATGTTGAATTCTTTGCAACTGCAGCAGTCGGGATCCTCCTTTTCTTCAATTCTGATGCTTCTTGCTCTGATACCACTGATGGAGAGTGTTAATCTCCAAAAGAAAAACCTACTCTTGAATTTAGAACACCTCTATATCAAGAGTAATTCAAAACCTTCACCAATTTAAGAGATCTATGACCAAATATCAATTTCTTGATCAAACTATGAAGAAGGAAATTACTCAGAAAGTCTGCTGCATATATCTTGCTCATTGATTGAGTAAATGTGTAAAGTTTTCTATGAAACTTTGCATAAGGTGTCACCTAAAGATTGCGCACCTCCTCCAAGTCAAATCACTCCAAAAGATTGAGTAGATCTTGAGAAATCTACTTACCAAGTTACCTATGTCTAAATCTGCACTTTTGATAAGTCGATTTGGACACCCCTAACTTTTAACACATAGTTCTCTCAGTATAGAACCCGTTTAAGCAAATGCTTTTAGCCACGAGTAGCTTACCTTCCAACTTAAAGATTAAGTGCTTACTTGCACAAAACTTTAAACTGTGGAGTGAGAAATGATCAAATCATTAAGATCAAAATTTGCGCCTGTTTCAGGAACCAGTGAATACTTTCTCACATGTAAATGTTCCTACACACAGTTCTCTTAGCCTGATCACAATTAGATTCTCAAACTCTAGCCATAGATTGATTAGCTATGGACTTAGACATCTCCAAAAGGAATTCACAAAAGATCTACTAAACGAGGAGAAAACACAGAAACATCGGGCGCAACTTTTCTGCTATTCTTCAGAAAATTACAACTGAGTTGTGAGAGAGACTTCTTCTCATTCTTATGAACTCTATTGAGTCTTACAACTTACAAATGCACTATTCTCATACTCTCCTATTGTCTCCTCTTGTCTCTCCTTCTTGCCCCGACAATTTTTCAAAGTATTTATAGGCAAATATGTACAAACTTATGTCAAAGCATAAGTATAAGTAACCTATGTCTTAACTAATGTACATATGTGTACATTTCTTTCAACCTATGAATGTAACCATCTTCTAATCTTCAAGAATTGATCTTATATTCATCTTTTGTCTTCCAAACTTCAATTGGTGATTGGTCTGCACCAACACTCAATCCATCTCAAACTATATAACAAGGATGAAGGACATTGCAGATGCATTAGGAGCAGTTGATGAAGACATTGAGGAGGATAAATTGGTAAGGCAAATCCTCACAGGGTTGAGAGGTGATGACAAATGGAAGCCATTCATTTTCTCTATTGAGTTATCTCTTGATCATTTTACTCCTGACTTAAATCAGTTGCTAGGACATATGTTAACCTTTGAGTAGGATGTCAAAGGTGAAGGTGACAAGAGTACAGGTCATGCAATGTATTCAAAGGATAAGAAGAAAAATAGCAAAGGGAAGCAACAAGCAGATGAAGATGAAGGCACAACTAGTCAAGCCAACTTCCTAAGAGGAAGAGGAGGTGGCAAAGGTACAGGAAGAGGTAGGAGTAATAAAGATGGAGTCAAAGCTTGCAGGATTTGTGGTAAGACAAATCACTTAGCTAATGATTGTTGGCATAATACTCAGAGTAATGGTGAATATAATCAGAATTTTAATTCAAGAGGAAGAGGTGGCAGAAATCAAAGAGGTAATTTCTGAGGTAGAGGTAGTAGAGGTTACTTGAAATGCAGGTAGAGGATTCCAAAGTCAATAATACAATAATACCTATTATAGTTATGCTTCAGATCAGAAGGAGGTTTCAACATTGATAATGAATGCAACTTGTGAAAGACAAAGTGAAGACCAAAGAGTCTTCTACATTGACTCAGGATGTAGCAATCACCTGAGTGGTAACATAGCTTTGATGACAGATTTGGAAAATAAAGTAACTAATCATGTAGTTCAAACAGGTGACAATACAAAGCACAGTGTGAGGTCAATTGGATCAGTGAAGGCCAAGGATGGAAGTAACCTCTTGAGTAAGGTCTTGTATGTTCCTACAATTCCTAAAAATCTGATAAGTGTAGGACAAATTGTTGAAAAAGGTTATGAAGTTAGACTCACTAATGAAGGAGTGTTTGTGGAAGACCCTAGCAATGGGTATAAACAGATTGTTTCAGGTAAGAAAGAAGGAATATTGTTCACATTGAAGATTCAAGGTAATGTTGGTCATGCCTTGTTCACTTATGGAGGGCATAAGATCTCTGAGTTAGATCTTTGGCACAAGAGGCTTGGACATTTCAATGAAGGAGGTATCAAAGACATGGTTAACAATGGTTCAGTGCTTGGATTGCCTAATGTTGCAGGTCAACATATGACATACAGATGTGAGGCATGTCAATTAGATAAGGCTCATAAGCAATCTTATTCCAAGCATGGTTTTATGTATTCAGAGAAGCTTGAATTGGTACACACAGATGTGTGGGGACCATCAAAAGATTTTAGTATCAATGGTTCAAGGTATTATGTGATTTATGTTGATGATGCTACCAGATGGATCACTATCTATATGAGTCAGAGGTATTCAATACATTTAAACACAATCATGTCTATGTAGAGAGAATTACAGGTCATAAGTTGAAGAGACTAAGGTCAGATGGAGGGCGAGAGTATTTCTCTAATGAGTTCAGTGATTACTTGTGGAATGCAGGTATAAAGAGAGAGGTTACTTGCAGGTACTCTCCTCAACAGAATGGTGTAGCAGAAAGGAGAAATAGAACTCTTGTTGAGTTTGCAAGATCCATGATGAAGGAGAAAAATTTCCCTAATTATTTGTGGGTTGAGGCTGTAAATACAGCTACTTATTTGGTTAATAGGTTACCATGTAATGCCTTGCAGGGTATGACACCTTATGAAGCTTGGTGGGGTAAGAGACCTACCTTGGATCATTGCAAAGTATTTGGATGTTTGGCATATGCATATGTGCCATCACAATTAAGGCACAAGTTGGAACCTAAAGCTGAAAAGTATGTATTCATTGGTTATGATGATAAGCAGATGGGATATAGGTTGTGGATTCCATCCACAAAACAATTCCTTGTATCAAAGGATGTTACATTTGATGAGCAAGGTACTTGGTATGCAAGTACAATCAATATTAATGCAGGTGATGAAGAAGTTGTGAACCAAAAGAAAGGTAAATCAAAGGTTCAGATATTTGATGAAGAGGAGAATAATGAAGTGCAAGTTGAAGTTGAAGAAATGCCAAGATTTGATCCTGAGTGTGATGAACCAGAAACCTCAAGGAGTGGAGAACTTAGAAGGTCATCAAGACACAAGTGGCAACCTTCAAGGTATAGCTATGACACTTCTTTTTTGGCTACCAAAGATTATGCTTATATGATGAAGGCAGATGAAGACCCTTCTACATATGAAGAGGCAAAAGGTAAGGAAAATTGGGAGAAAGCTATGCAGGAGGAGTATGATGCATTGATGGAGAATTAGACATGGGAGTTGGTTCCTAAACCAAATAGCCATAAGATCATTGGATGCAAGTGGGTCTACAAGACAAAGAGGTATGTAGATGGAAGTGTGTCTAGATATAAAGCTAGACTTGTTGTGAAGGGTTTTGCTCAGACTTATGGTATAGATTATGATGAGACCTATAGTCATGTGGCAAATATGACACCCATCAAGACACTCATAGCTATTGCTGCATGTAAAGGTTGGAAATTATGTCAATTAGATGTGAAGAATGCTTTTTTAAATGGTTATATTTTAAATGATGTTTTCATGGAGCAACCACAAGGATTCATAGATGGAAGGTGTCCAAATTATGTGTGCAAGCTCAAGAGAGCTTTGTATGGTTTGAAGT
>CM035417.1:193690134-193692634 GCA_020310875.1 Ceratopteris richardii | reverse complement strand
ATGAATGCAACTTGTGAAAGGCAGAATGAAGATCAAAGAGTCTTCTACATTGACTCAGGGTGTAGCAATCACCTGAGTGGTAACATATCTTTGATGACTGATTTGGAGAGTAAAGTTTTTAATCATGTTGTTCAAACAGGTGACAACACAAAGCACAATGTGAAGTCAATTGGATCAGTGAAAGCCAAGGATGGAAGCACCTTATTGAGTAAGGTTTTGTATGTTCCTACAATCCCTAAGAATTTGATAAGTGTAGGTCAAATTGTTGAAAAGGGATATGAAGTAAGGTTCACTAATGATGGAGTATATGTGGAAGACCCTAGCCAAGGGTATAAACAGATTGTTTCAGGGAAAAAGGAAGGAAGATTATTTACATTGAAGATTCAAGGCAATATTGGTCATGCTATGTTCACATATGGAGGACATAAGATCTCTGAGTTAGATCTTTGGCACAAGAGGCTTGGACATTTCAATGAAAGAGGTATTAAAGATATGGTTAACAATGGTTCACTGCTTGGATTGCCTAATGTTGCAGGTCAACATATGACATACAAATGTGAGGCATGTCAATTAGGTAAGGCTCATAAACATTCCTATTCCAAGCATGGTTTTATGCACTCAGAGAAGCTTGAGTTGGTACACACAGATGTGTGGGGACCATCAAAAGATTTCAGTATAAATGGATCAAGGTATTATGTGATTTATGTTGATGATGCTACTAGGTGGATCAGTATCTATGTGATCAAAGATAAGTCAGAAGTGTTTAATACATTTAAACACTATCATGCATATGCAGAAAGAATTACAGGTCATAAGTTGAAAAGACTAAGGTCAGATGGAGGGGGAGAGTATTTCTCAAATGAGTTCAGTGATTACTTATGGAATGCAGGTATAAAAAGGGAAGTTACTTGCAGGTACTCTCCTCAACAAAATGGTGTTGCAGAAAGGAGAAATAGAACTCTTGTTGAGTTTGCAAGATCCATGATGAAGGAGAAAAATTGCCCTAATTATTTGTGGGCTGAGGCTGTAAATACAGCCACTTATTTGGTCAATAGGTTACCATGTAAAGCCTTGCAGGGTATGACACCATATGAGGCTTGGTGGGGTAAGAGACCTACCTTGGATCATTGCAGAGTTTTTGGGTGTGTGGCATATGCATATGTGCCATCACAATTAAGGCACAAGTTGGAGCCTAAAGCTGAAAAGTATGTTTTCATTGGCTATGATGATAAGCAGATGGGCTATAGATTGTGGAGTCCATCTACAAAACAATTCATGGTTTGTAAAGATGTTACATTTGATGAACAAAGTACTTGGTATGCAGGTACAATCAACATCAATACAGGTGATGAAGAAGAAGTGAGTCAAAGAAAAGGTAAATCAAAAGTTCAGATATTTGATGAGCAAGAGAATAATGAAGTGCAGGTTGAAGTGGAAGAGACACCAAGATTTGATCCTGAATGTGAAGAGCCAGAAACCTCAAGGAGTGGAGAACTCAGAAGGTCAACAAGAAATAGGTGGCAACCTACAAGGTATAGTTATGATACTTCATTTCTAGCCACAAAAGATTATGCTTACATGGTGAATACAGATGAAGACCCTTCTACATATGAAGAGGCAAAAGGTAAGGAAAAATGGGAGAGTGCTATGCAGGAAGAATATGATGCACTATTGGAGAATCAAACTTGGGATTTGGTTCCTAAACCAAATAGTCAGAAGATTATTGGATGCAAGTGGGTCTACAAGACAAAAAGGTTTGCAGATGGAAGTGTGTCTAGATACAAAGCTAGACTTGTTGTCAAAGGCTTTGCTCAAACATATGGTATTGATTATGATGAGACCTATAGTCCTGTGGCAAAGATGACAACCATCAGGACTCTTATTGCTATTGCTGCATGTAAAGGTTGGAAGCTATGTCAACTTGATGTGAAGAATGCTTTTTTGAATGGTTACATTTCAGATGATGTATTCATGGAGCAACCTCAAGGGTTCAGAGATAAAAGGTATCCAGATCATGTGTGCAAGCTCAAGAGAGCTTTGTATGGTTTGAAGCAGGCCCCAAGGGCATGGAACTATAGACTTGTGAAGTTCCTAAAGGAACTTGGTTTTCAGGTGTCTAAAGCAGATAGTAGTTTGCTTGTCAAGGCAAGTGAAAATGGTTTCATATACATGTGCATATATGTTGATGATATAATTCTTACAGGTACAGATGAAGAAGGAATACAAAGACTCAAGAGGCAAATGGAAAAGGAGTTCAAGATAAGTGACTTGGGAGACTTGTCATATTTCTTGGGCATGGAGATTACATATACTCAACATGGAGTATTTGTGACCCAAGAAAGGTATTTGAAGAACTTGTTAATCAAGTTTAAAATGGATGATTGCAGGGTAGCACCTACACCAATGGAGGTGAATCACAAATTGAGTAAGTATGGAGGTGAAGAATTCAAGGACATGAGACAATATCAGAGTTTGGTTGGTAGCCTTATCTATGCTACTC
>CM035417.1:193677634-193682634 GCA_020310875.1 Ceratopteris richardii | reverse complement strand
TATTTCTCAGTGCATAGTTTATCAATTGAAGTGATTCCACTTGTGATTGGTAGCTTACTAAGGTATATTGATACTCCCAAAAGGAATTGTTCCAATTTTAAGTGTGCTGGACACACTGAGTAAAAGTCTGAGCAGGTATCACTACAGGAATAGAAAGTTTTTGGTTGATTTTTGAAGTACAAAGTTATCTGTTTTGATTTGATCATTACCCAAACCATTTCCAAAGTGCATATATGGTTTCTGTGTGTCATTTGGATGCTAAGCAAGTGTACTAAGCATATCTGAAGAGAAAAGAGGGCAGGTGTGAAGCATGTTTTGCAGCACCAACTGATTTCCTGAGTGCATCCATCCATCACTCTCAACAGTGGTATCAGAGCATAGAAGGTAATCATGGGTGATGGTTTCCCCTCTTTCATTGATAAATTGGACAGAAACAACTATCAAGCTTGGTCATTGAGAATGAAGACCTATCTACAAGGAAGAAGTCTATTTGGATACATATCAGGAGATGAGGAGCTGCCCTCATTCAAGACTAGAGGACTACCTACAAAGGATGAGCATGAAAGACTTAACCAATGGTGTGCAAAGGATGCTTTGGCAAGGTCTTATCTCTTAAACTCTATATCTGACTTTCTTTTACCTCATGTAAGGAACTGTAAGACTTCCCAAGAAACTTGGGAAACCTTGTCAAACTACTTTTCTTCCAACACAAGGGCTAGGAAGAATCAATTATGGATAGAGTTCACAACACTTAGGAAGCAGCCCAAGCAATCAGTCTCAGAGTATGTGACAAAGATCAAAGATGTGGCAGACCAACTAGCAAGCATTGGAGAGGAAACTGAAGAGGAGCAAATAGTCAGGCAAGTGACAAATGGACTCAAGGCAGATGATAAGTGGGAAAGTTTCACCACTGCAATGGACCTCTACATGGACATGCATACCCCTGATCTCACAACACTCATGGGCCAACTATTTACACATGAAGCAAAGTTCACCAAAGCTGGAGATCAATCAAAAGGTAATAACCCCTCTGCTCTCTTTACTGATAAGAAAGTTAAAGATAAAGGCAAGAAGAAACAGGATGAAGAAGGCTCTACCTCTCAAGCTAATTATGCAGGGAGAGGTAGGTCATCTAGAGGAAGAGGCAGAGGAGGTAAGTCAGGTAGGGGGAGACCCTACAACTCATCACCTTGCAACATCTGTGGGTTGTCCAATCATACCACAGATGAATGCTATAAGAACTACAAAAATCAGAGAGGAAGAGGCTACTCAAGAGGTGGATACTCTCAAGGAAGAGGCAAATTCAACCAACATCAAAGCTACAATGGGTACAACAACCAATACAACAACAATTACAACAACAACCACAATGGAAACTACCAAGGTGGATTCAGAAATAGAAGAGACTACAACAACTACACAGAGGAGCAAGATGACTCCTTATTGATCATGAACATGACCTCCAAGATAGGTACAAATGATGATCATTTATTTTACATTGACTCAGGATGTTCTAACCATGTAGCTGGCAATGTGGCACTACTTTCTGATTTGGAAGAGCCCAAGGGCAAACATCAGGTACAAACAGGTGATGACACTAAACACTCTGTTGTCAAAATTGGAAATGTGAAGACATGTGATGGTAATCAGAACCTATTAAGCAGGGTACTCTATGTACCAACAATAACTAAGAATTTAATGAGTGTTGGTCAGATTGTGGAGAAAGGTTTGCAGGTCAGATTCACACAACATGGAGCATATGTGGAGGACCCAAAACAAGGATTCAGAAGGATAGCCAAAGGGGAGAAATCAGGTAGATTATTTACATTTGAGCTAGAAGATACAAAAAACATTGCTTTGTATAATTACAAGGATCAGACACTTTCAGAGTTAGAGATATGGCATAAAAGATTAGGGCACATAGGTGAAAGGACTCTAAAGCAAATGTGCAAGGATCAATGTGTGCTTGGGATACCTAATGTATCCAAGCAACACATGATTTATAAATGTGGATCATGTCAATTTGGTAAGTCTCACAGATTACCCTACTCAAGGAAAGGTTTCATGCATGAAGACTACCTAGACTTGGTACACACAGATGTTTGGGGACCTAGCAAGGACCCTTCCATTTCTGGATCAAGATATTATGTGTCATTTATTGATGACTATAGCAGGTGGACCATTTTATATTTTATGAAGCATAAAGATGAAGTGTTTAATTGTTTCAAGAGGTATCTTGCACTTGTTGAGAATCAAACAGGTAGAAGCTTGAAGAGGCTAAGGTCAGATAGTGGAGGAGAATACTTCTCCAATGAGTTTGAAGATTTCTTGCAGGAAAGAGGCATCAAGAGGGAGATCACTACAAGGTACTCACCTGAACAAAATGGGGTAGCAGAAAGAAGGAATAGACTTATAGTGGAAACAGCTAGGTCTATGCTCAATGAAAAAAGGTTGCCAAATTACCTATGGGCAGAGAGTGTGTCCACTGCCACTTATCTCATCAATAGGTTGCCATCCAAATCACTTGATGGCATGACTCCATATGAAGCATGGCTTGGTAAGAGACCCTCTCTGGATCATTGCAAAATATTTGGATGTGTAGCATATGTGCATATTCCCTCACAGGTAAGAGGAAAGCTAGACCCAAAGGCAGAGAAATGTATCTTCATTGGTTATGATTTGAACCAAAAGGGATACAGATTCTACAACCCCACAAACAAAGGGTTCAAGGTAAGCAGAGATGTCATATTTGATGAAAATGACTCATGGTATGAGAATGAATGCAGGAAAGTGAGTTTACCCTATGACATGGAGGAAGATTTTCCAAAGCTTACCAAGGAAGAGCCAACTCAGCAAGAAGACTCAAGCTCAGATGATGATACCATAAATCTTGAAGAGTTCAAGGCTTGGAAATCCAAAGGGAAGATGAAGATGAAGCAATTGGAGGACAAGGCAGAAACTTCTACTCAAGCTATGAGAAGATCTCAGAGAGAGAAGAAGAAGCCTATCAGATTTGGGTATGACACATCACTTGTAACTAAACATTCTGTATATCTTGCAAAAGACTTGTTGAATGAAGAACCAGGTACCTATGAAGAAGCAATTACAAAGCCAGAATGGAGAGAAGCCATGGATGAGGAGATAGAAGCCCTCAAAGAGAGTGATACTTGGGACTTGGTACCCAAGAAGGATTCTATGAAGGTAATAGGATCCAGATGGATCTACAAATTGAAGAAGAATTCAGATGGAACAATTAACAGGTACAAAGCTAGGTTGGTAGCCAAGGGTTTTGCACAAACCCAAGGCATTGATTATGAGGAGACATTTTCTCCTGTGGCCAAGATGCCAACTATCAGAGTTTTGGTGAGTATAGCTGCATCCAAGAATTGGAACATGTATCAATTGGATGTGAAGAATGCATTTCTAAATGGATGGATATCTGAAGAAGTCTACATGTCACAACCACCTGGCTATGAAGATCCAAAAAAGGTACATTATGTTTGTAAATTGAAGAAGGCTCTGTATGGTTTGAAGCAGGCACCTAGAGCATGGAACTACAGATTGACCACCTACCTCCAAGACCAAGGATTTGTGATGAGCAAAGCAGACACTTCTCTATTCATAAAGAGAAGTAGTACAGAGGTAATTTACTTATGTGTTTATGTAGATGACATCATCATTACAGGTAATGATGTCAATGGGATTAGACACATCAAAGGACAGATGATGAAAGAATTCAAGATTAGTGATCTTGGATTACTAAAATATTTCCTAGGTCTTGAATTGGTCTACACAAATTCAGGTATCTACATCACTCAAAAGAAGTATGTACAGGATATGGTCAAGAAGTTTGGTTTGCAGGATGCCAAGGTATCTACTACTCCAATGGAGGTTAACCAAAAGCTAAGTGCTCATGAAGGAGAAGAAATCAAAGACATTACTGGATACCAAAGTATGGTGGGTAGTTTGAACTATGCTACCCTGACAAGAATTGACATAGCATATGGAGTAAGTGTGCTTAGTCAATTCATGCACAAACCTAGAATACCTCACCTAGAGGCAGCAAAGAAGATCTTGAAGTACCTCAAGGGAACTCAAAGTCATGGTTTGTATTTTCCTTATACATCAGATATTGACATAAAAGTTTATTCAGATGCAGATTGGGCAGGATGCAAGGATGATAGGAGGAGCACCTCAGGTTACATTTGTTTTGCAGGAGATAAGCCTATCTCTTGGTCAGCTAAGAAGCAACCTACAGTGGCATTGTCATCCACTGAAGCAGAGTATAGAGGACTTGCAAACGCTACTCAAGAAGCTATATGGTTGAAGCTTCTATATACAGAGTTAGGTCTACTCACAAGACCACCTATCATATTTGGAGACAACACTAGCTCTCTTCATCTTGCAGCAAACCCAATTTATCATGCCAGAACTAAACACATAGAGGTTCATTACCACTATGTGAGAGAGAAATTGCTAAGTAAAGAGATACAATTGACCTATGTTTCTACTAATATGCAATGTGCAGATTTACTTACAAAGGCATTGGATGGAAACAAGTTATGCAGATTCAAATCTATGATTGGATTACAGGAAGTGATTGAAGAATGAAAGAGAAGACTTAAGCCAAAGTGTTTGGCTTGAGGGGGAGCTGTTGGTGCAAGACAAGCCTACACACATTGGCTTGGACCCTTGGACTTATGGAAGATTAGCATGGATAAAGGATTATCAAGGCTTCACTCAAAGCAAGGCTCATGTGAACATATGCTTATATGTTATTACTTCTTTACCCCTTGTAAAAGTCTAAGTGACTTGTCATTTGTTTGTAACCACTTAAAGTCATCCACCTACTTCATTAGTCGTGGAAATTTGAATGTTGAGATGGAGAGAATATCTCCCTACTTTTAGAGGAGAGATTCAAGGGAGCCTAAGTTTGAATTTCAAATTCAAATAAAGATCAAACTTCTATAAAGGATGTAGTGGAAAAGTCGCGGGTAACA
>CM035417.1:193670134-193672634 GCA_020310875.1 Ceratopteris richardii | reverse complement strand
AGTTATAACCAGAATTTCAATTCTCGAGGAAGAGGAGGTAGAAATCAAAGAGGTAATTTCAGAGGAAGAGGTGGTAGATTCTCATATGCTAGAGGAGGTGGAAGAAGCTTTCAATCTCAATCTTATAACAACACACATTACAATTATGCTTCAGATCAGAAGGAAGACTTGACTCTTATTCTGAATGCAACTCATGAAGTAATTAATGAAGATCAAATGGTGTTTTATATTGACTCAGGATGCAGTAATCATTTGAGTGGTAATATTTCTTTAATGACGGATATGGAAGCTAAAGTGAATGGACATACAGTTCAGACAGGAGACAATACCAAACACAAAGGTGAAAGCATTGGATCTGTGAAGAAAAGGAGTGGAAGTACACTCCTAAGCAAGGTACTTTATGTTCCAACAATCCCTAAAAATTTAATAAGTGTAGGGCAAATTGTTGAGAAGGGATATGAAGTGAGATTTACAAATGATGGTGTTTATATTGAAGATCCAAGTCAAGGATATATAAGCATCATTGCAGGTAACAAGGAAGGAAGATTGTTTACTCTTAAAGTCCAAGGTAATGTGGGACATGCATTGTTTACTTATGGAAATCAAAAGATGTCTGAATTGGAGCTATGGCACAAGAGGTTAGGACATTTTAATGAAAGGGGAATTAAAGAAATGACAAAGAATGGTGCAGTGCTTGGTCTACCGAATATTGAAGGTCAACATATGGTATACAAATGTGAAGCATGTCAGCTAGGTAAAGCCCACAAGAAATCATATAATAAGCAAGGATACAGGTATTCAAATATGCTTGAATTGAATCCGACGTGTTTGAGACATTTAAACACTATATCATGCATATGCACAAGGAATTACAGAACAAAAGCTCAAGAGATTGAGATCAGATGGAGGGGGAGAGTATTTTTCTAAAGAATTTGATGATTATATGTGGAATGCAGGTATTAAAAGAGAAGTGACTTGCAGGTACTCTCCACAACAAAATGGAGTTGCAGAAAGAAGAAATAGAACTCTTGTAGAGTTTGCTAGATCAATGATGAAGGAAAGAGGGTGTCCTAATTATATGTGGGCAGAAGCAATTAATACTGCAACTTATCTTGTGAATAGGTGGCCTTGCAAAGCATTGGAGGGAAGAACTCCTTATGAAGCATGGGGGGTAAGAAACTTACTCTTGATCACTGTAAAATATTTGGATGTGTGGCATATGCTTATGTTCCATCTCAATTGAGACATAAGCTAGAACCTAAAGCAGAAAAATATATGTTCATTGGATATGATGATAAACAAATGGGATACAGGTTGTGGAATCCATCCACAAAACAATTTCTTATTTCAAGAGATGTTACATTTGATGAGCAAAGCACATGGTTTACAGGATCACACAATGTGTGTACAGATCTTGAAGAAATCAAAAGGAAAGGAAAATCAAAGATGAAGGTATATGAAGAACACATTAATAATGATGATTGTAGAAATGAAATGCAGGACAATTATGAAGACGGACCAAGGTTTGATTCAGAACAAAATGAAGGAGAAACTTCAAGAAGTGCAGAGATTAGAAGATCACCAAGAGAAAGAAAACAACCTATCAGGTATAGTTATGATACTTCTTTCTTGACAACCAAAGACTATGCTTATGTTGTGAAGACCGATGAAGATCCATCTACATATGAAGAAGTTAAAGGTAAACAGAATTGGAAGAAGGCAATGCAAGAAGAGTATGATGCTCTACTTGAGAATGAGACATGGGAGTTGGTGCGTAGACCAAAGAATAAGAAGGTCATTGGATGTAAGTGGGTGTATAAAACAAAAAGGTTTGCAGATGGTAAAGTGTCTAGATACAAGGCTAGACTTGTGGTTAAAGGTTATGCCCAAACTTATGGGGTAGATTATGATGAAACCTTTAGTCATGTTGCAAAGATGTGAACAATTAGATCATTGATTGCTATTGCTGCTTGTAAAGGATGGAAGTTATCACAATTAGATGTGAAGAATGCATTTCTAAATGGATATATTGGAGATGAAGTGTACATGGAGCAACCAGAAGGCTTCATGGATTCAATTGGATAAGATTATGTGTGTAATCTTAAGAGAGCTCTGTATGGTCTAAAACAAGCTCCAAGAGCATGGAATTACAGATTGATCAAGTTCTTGAATGAACTTGGATATCAAGCTTCAAAGGCAGATAGTAGTTTGTTAGTGAAGACAAATGAAGATAGGTACATCTATGTGTGTATTTATGTTGATGATATCATTGTCACAGGTACAGATATTTCAAGGAATCAAGGAGTTAAAGAAGCATATGGAAAATGAATTTAGGATAAGTGATTTGGGCAACTTATCTTATTTCTTAGGAATGCAGATTGTATATACTCAACATGGAGTATATGTTACACAAGAGAGATACTTGAAGAATCTTCTGGTCAAGTTCAACATGGAGGATTGCAAGCCTTCAGTCACACCATTGGAGGTAAATCATAAATCG
>CM035417.1:193652634-193665134 GCA_020310875.1 Ceratopteris richardii | reverse complement strand
CATTCAGATTTATCACCTCAGTAGCATCAGTCATAGCCTCAGTAGTGCTAGTGACTTCCTTGATTGCATCCGCTTGGACTTCTGTGCTTAGGGAATAAGGAGATTGTTGTTCCCTTCCTTCAACTGCATCCGCTTTGGCTACAGAGATTGGTGATGAGAGCGATTGACAATCCGTGCCTCCAGTAGCGGCTTCGATTTCCTTTACAGCCTGCACATCCGAGTGATGCAATTCTTCTCGTGAAGAGGCTTCCTTGACATCTTCCATGCTTGCACCTTGTTCCAGCTGCTGGATAGGAGAAGATGGGATGGAGGATTCGACTTGGAGAGAGGCGGCGGTGTCGTGGAAGATGTCAGATTCATGTCCTGCAGTGGAGTCGTGTACTTGGCTTTCGGATGGGCTAACACGTTTGTGTTTGAGTGAAAAAATTGAAGCAAATCGGCATCGTCATCATCTTCGTCGTCGACCATTTGTGTAACAGAAAAGGAGTGGCTGGAGGGGGTTGCGCGGCTTGTATCACCGGAAAGAGGAAGGTTAGGATATGAGGTAAGCGTGTGTGAGGGATATCATGCTTGGTGATTTGCTTGGTAACCGCTACGCATTCACGGTGAACACCTAAAGAAAAAATGCCGTAAAATTCATAGGTTCGTGGGAAGCCGTATCTATCATGGAATAAAAGGTTCGAGAGATACTGTAAGTGCATTTTTGCAAATTTAATGCAGCGACCAGGAATTGCAGAGCAGTACTCTCTGGTTCAGGTCAGCAAAGAATGGCAAACTGATTAGATGAGTTCCGGGGAAACAGTTCATTCATAGTGGCAAGAGGAAGGAGTGGACCGTTCTCCAATCCTTCCTGAGGGAGTTGGAATCCTTTAGCAAACGTGGCTAGAGTGATTACTACACGAGGATTTAGACATGTAATCGGCCAACACTGCTCTGTAGCAGGTGTGGCGGCGATGGCAGAAATAATCTGTGCATGGAACGGATGACACTCCACTGAATGCCAAGGCAATTCAGCGAAGGTCAACAATCCTTGAGTGCGCAAGTACTCACTCACATCTGGAGTGAGTCCCACATGGAAGGTTGCGATATTGGCTAGAGCTTCCATGGCGCGCACAAGGATACACAAAAACATAGAGTACACAGAGCTCGCAAACACACAAACACAATAGCGATTATCAATGGAAAGAACAAGATTAAGTAAGAGCACGGGGAAACATTAGGCGGCAAGAACCCTAATCATAATGCAGTATCGGAGAGATATCCTTCTTAAGTGCGGCATGCATGCATGAACAGAAGCAATGACATAGAGGCGGTATTAATCATGATTAGATCAGCAAAACGGAAGGATTACGGTCAGATAGTCAACCGAAACACAGGAAGTAGAAAAAGAAAGCCATTAACAAGCAAAAAAAGAAAAGAAAAGAAACTGATCGGGTACACCTCAAGGGTTATCAGACGGCTGGTGATATGGGCGGAGCTTAGAACCATTAATGACTTTTGGGAGGAGAATACCTGTTAAGGTCGCCAACCGAAAAGTGGCCGACCCCACCTGTTCAGCAATCCGGTATGGTCCAAACCACCGTAACTTAAATTTTTCGACAGCGCAATTGCCTTTAGCATTATAAAATAAAACGAGTTGGCCAATCATGAAGACAGGGGTTTTTAGGAAGCGATCATGAGTACGGGCTTGGTGTAACTGAACTTCTTGAAGAATCATGAAGCTTTCCCAGCATTGTTCATCCAATGCTCTGAGCACATCCAACCAAAATGGAAAAGATTCTTTCGGTAACAATTTCTGAGATAAGGCGACTCGTAGACTCCGCACTACCACTTCCATTGGCACAATAGCTTCCAATCCATAAGCAAGTTTAAACGGAGTCGTTCCAGTAGCCACTTTGTACATGGTCCGGTAAGCCCACAATACTGCAGGTAGGAGTTGGTCCCATCGTTCCGGACATTCCAAGATCAATTTCCGAAGAATATTCAGCAGAGTCTTATTGGTACTCTCAGCAAGACCATTTGCACATGGATAGTAAGGTGAGTTGAATTTATGCACAATCTGGAAAGTCTGAGTCAGCATCCGCATTAAGGTGTTTGTGAAATGTGGGTCCGTCACTATTTCTAGAGGTAATCCATATCGAGGGAAGACATCCTTCATCAAACATTTAGGCACCAAAACAGCTATGGCAGAATGTAAAGCCCAAGCTTCCGCCAACCTAGTGGCATAATCTGTACAAGTTAAAATATATCGATTGTTGGTGAGGGTAGTTGGGGGTGAAATAGGGCCAATGAAATCTAAACCCCACTTCTGGAAAGGCTCCAGAGGTAAGACAGGTTGCAGGGGAAAGAAGTGTCGCTGCAAGGGCTGTCCAGACTGTTGACAAACATCACACTGCTGCACAAAGTGAACAACATCTCTGTACATGGTAGGCCACCATAGCCCACTTTGCAAGATTTTTCGATGAGTAAGATCAGTTGCGAAGTGTCATCCAGTGGGTGCTGAGTGAGCCATGGCAATCACTGATGCCGATTCATGTGGAGGGATACATCTGAGCAAGACATGGAATGGACGTTCCCAATCAGGCGGTTGCAAGATCGGAGCCTGCATCAATAAGACCTTCAAACGATCAAATGCCATTTGACACTCATTAGTCCATTCATACTTATGTGGGATACTGGTCATAAGTCTATTAAGTGGTGTTTCTAGATGAGCTAACCACCGTAAATGTCTGCCATGCCACCGGATTTGGCCCAGGAACTGCATAACTTATTTCGGTGTCTTTGGGACCGGTGCCTCCAAGATGGCTGCTACCTTATCCGGGTCTACCTGTATTCCTTGTTTGGAGATAATATGATCGAGCAGCTTCCCACAGGAGACTGCAAAAACTGATTTGGTAGGATTTAAACATAATCGATACTCTCGACATTTTTCAAAGCAGCACTGTAAATGATACAGGTGCGCCGAAGTGTCGCCAAATAATGAAAAATCATCCAAATAAACTTGCATAAACGTTGTTAGGTAAGGTGAGAACACTTCCTGCATACATCTTTGGAATGTACTCGGGGCATTTCGTAAACCAAACCACATTACGGTGCAGGCATAAACACCCTAGTTGGTGATGAATGTTGTCTTCGGTATATCCTCTTCCGCCATCCTCACTTGATTGTATCCACTGTAGCCATCCAAGAAGGAATACATTTCGTGACCTGCTACCCAATCGAGCATTGTATCCAGAAAAGGAAGAGGGAACGGATCCAATACAGTGGCTGTGTTAAGCTTCCGGTAATCGACACAAATGCGTAACTGCTTATTTTTCTTCGGCACTATCACTATTGGTGAGATCCACTCCGCATGCTCAATTGGCACAATAAATCCCACCTTCAATAACCGATCAAGTTCGGCCTGAACCTGCACCGCATAATTAGGATTCATCCTGTAACTAGGTTGTTTGATGGTTTCACATCCGGTTTTAGTACCACTCTATGTTGATAAATCCGTGGGTCAAGGCCCTTTATGTCTCTGTAGTCCCAAGCGAAAACATTTGAGAATTCACGCACGAGTTGTACCAAATCATCTTGGAATTTGTCTACTAATCCTGCCTTAATTTTAACTGGTCTCGGGTTGACTCTGTCACCCAAGTTGTATGTTACCAATTGATCCTCCGGTACATAAAACTGTTGAGGCTTGGCCAAGTTATCAGCTGGTTGCAACAGTTGTTGTAAGGTCGCTTCATCCATAGTTATGTCATCATCTGCTTCTGCTTCTCTGGTCATTGGTATGACCGTACACACTACCAGACTCCACTTATCTGCTATCGACTGTAAATCTACAGTACCTAATGGGATAAGGTCCTTGTTGGTCTTGAGGAAAGCCTCCTCCTCATCATCAGATAGTCCATCCAACATATGGACTGGCCCTGCTACGTATGGGCGTGCATGTAGATCACAAGGTTGCATATCATTCAATGTAATGACATATTTCTGGTGATTGTTCTTAAAAATTAACTCTTGAGCTGACTAATCCTGCACGACTTTGGCTTGCTTGAGCCATGGTCGACCGAAAAGTAAATTGTAGTCGAGGCTAGAGTCAGGTAACTCCAAGACTACAAAGGTCATATTAAATGTAGTTCCCTTCAAGGTAATAGGAATATTACGTACTAGTCCTACCGGATGGATGTTGGAGCAAGTCTATGACAAGCCTAAGTATCGGCTTGAGTTCCCCAAAGTCATAGAAGAAGCTTTAAAATGAAGACTATGTAAAGTTCACTTGTGAACTACCTCTTGTAACTTTTGAAGAGTTTACTTAATGTAAAAGTGAAAGAATCTTAAGTGGTTGAGTCCACTTGATCAAAAAGGGAAAGAGGATCCATGAATTCGTGATTTGTGGTAGGTAGAGAATCAAATCAATCATTGATTGATTGGAGAGTGATTGAGGGAAGTTAGCCTCCCAAATAGATGGCAGTTTTAGTCGTGGTTAGAGAAACCTATGTGAAGACCTCCAAGAGCTGAGCTTTATGCCATATCAAGGTGTGATTCCAAAGCACACATATGTATCAGTAAGTCATTGTATTGTACAAGCAATATACTTTCATTTTCATGATTATTTGGGTTCATATTTCCATGTTCTTGTGAAGTGTACTAGTCACTGCCATATCTCTCAGTTTTCTTAGTCAGATTGCAGAGATGGCTTCTCTGAGCTTGGTGCATCCTTTTCAGTGATTTAACTTGGTAAAGTTAGCTCTATAAGTCTATTATATGCTCATCAAATTTCATTTCATTTGGGTATTGCAATCTTCAGTTATGGTCAGTTGAAGTCAACCGTGTCTGTCATTTTCACTTCTCTGTCAGGTACCCGACTTTTTTACTCATTTTGTCAGAGCTGTTTCTCAGTGTGTACTTATCCAAATTCAATGCTTTAAAGCTTTTTGGATTCAAATTACTGTCTAGTATAACCATACAAAGTTTCATAATCATTGCATCCCTACATTTTGAGTTATGTTCATTTTTCTGCTCACTGGTCTCAAACTATAGCAGCTCGTGAAAATCGGGATGATGTCATCACTTGTTAAAACTCATTCTCAGTGTGTGGTTTATTATTTTTTATGAGATTACTCTTGAAAGTTAGCTCTTTAAGTTAGCTAGACTTCCCCAAGAGGAATTAAGCTAATTGCTGTTGTGCTCAGAGAATTATGCAAAACAGTGGACATGTGTATGAACCAAAATAGCAAGTTTTTCACCTCTGAGCTAACTCCAACTTATCTGTTTTGATCTATCTTTTTGAGAGTGATCTTCCAAGGTACATAGGGTGTCTAATACATCCATTGGCAAGCTAAAAGGGCCCACCATATACTCCTGGAGTTCATTTGCTGGTGTAGACCAAGGATTTTGCAACACCTCTTCATCTTCAAGCACATACATATCCATCTCTTCAGAGTGGTATCAGAGCAAGGTTGGACAACATGGCAGATGGATTTCCTTCATCAATTGACAAATTGGACAGAGGTAACTACTTAGCTTGGTCATTAAAAATGGAAGCTTATCTCCAAGGTAGAAGTTTATATGGTTATGTGGCTGGAGATGAAGTTATGCCAAGTTTCAGGAACAAAAGTCAACCAACACAAGAAGAGCAAGAGAGATTGAGCACATGGTGCTCCAAGGATGCACTTGCAAGGTCTTATCTCCTCAACTCTATCTCAGATTTTTTGTTGCCTCACATTAGAAATTTTAAGACATCTCAGGAAGTGTGGGATGCACTTGAAGCCTTTTTCTCTTCAAGTACCAAAGCTAGGAAGCATCAACTATGGCTGGATTTCACAACTCTCAAGAAGGCTCCCAAACAAAATGTGATTGATTTTGTCACGAAGCTCAAGGACTTAGCAGATCAGTTGGGAAGCATTGGAGAGGTAATAGATGAAGAGCAAATTGTAAGGCAGGTCATCAATGGCTTGAACGCAGATGACAAGTGGGAAGCATTCACCACAGCTATGGATTTGTTCATGAACATGCATGTACCTGATTTCAATACACTCATTGGACAGCTACTTACTCAAGAGGCAAAGCTTATCAAAAATGGAGAAAGCTCTAAAGGTAATCAATCTTCAGCTTTATACACTGATAAAATCAAGTCCAAAGATAACAAAGGAAATGCAAAGAAAGTGGATGATGAAGCAGGTACATATCAAGCTAACTATGCAGGTAGAGGAAGACATGGCAGAGGTAGAGGAAGAGGAGGTAGACAAGGAAGGGGGAGATCCCAAGACTCCAACTCATGTTCTATTTGTGGAATAACTAATCATACAACTAAAATTGCTTTAGGAATTCTAGGAATCAAAGAGGTAGAGGATACAATAGAGGAAGTTATGGCTACTCAAGAGGAAGGTTCAACAATTATCATGGCAACTACAACAACTACAATCATTCAAACTATCAAGGAGGCTACAAAGGAAGGAGAGACTTCAATAACTACACAGAAGACTCAAACAAAGAGGATTCATTATTGATCATGAACATGGCTATGCCACAAGGTAAATCTGATGAGCATGTTTTCTAAATAGATTCAGGTTGTTCAAATCATGTGGCAGGAAATGCATCACTCCTATCAGATTTAGAAGATCCAAGGAATAAGCATGAGGTACAAACAGGAGATGATACAAAACATCCTGTGGAGAAAATAGGAAATGTCAAAGCACCTGATGGAAACATCAACCTACTCAGTAAGGTACTCTATGTCCCTACCATTACAAAGAATTTGATAAGTGTTGGGCAGATAGTAGAGAAAGGGTTGCAAGTCAGGTTCACAAAGGCAGGAGCATTTGTTGAAGATCCAAGTCAAGGATTCAGAAAAATTGCAAAAGGTGAAAAGACAGGTAGATTGTTCACATTTGAATTACAGGACACTAGAAACATTGCTCTCTTTAATTATGGTAGTCAGACACTCACAGAACTGGAAGTATGGCACAAAAGGTTAGCACATATTGGTGAAAGGTCATTAAAGAAAATTTGCAGGGACCAAAGTGTACTTGGACTCCCTAATTTGTCAAAACAACATATGATTTATAAGTGTAGTGCATGTCAATTTGGAAAGTCTCACAGGTTACTATTCATGAAGAAAAGTTATATGCATGGAGATCTCTTGGAGTTGGTTCATACAGATGTATGGGGACCTAGCAAGGAAGCTTCAATATCTGGATCAAGGTATTATGTCTCCTTTATTAATGATTGCAGCAGATGGACTATCCTATTCTTTATGAAACACAAAGATGAAGTTTTTTCATGTTTCAAAAGATATTTGGCTCTTGTGGAGAATCAAACAGGTAAATCACTAAAAAGGCTAAGGTCAGATGGAGGGGGAGAATACTTCTCCCATGAGTTTGAATCTTTTCTTCAAGAAAGAGGAATCAAAAGAGAGGTAACTACAAGGTACACTCCTGAGCAAAATGGAGTGGCAGAAAGGAGGAATAGGACAATTGTTGAAGCTGCAAGGTCTATGTTAAATGAAAAGCATTTACCTAATTACTTATGAGCTGAGGCTGTATCTACAGCCACTTACTTGATTAACAGGTTGCCTTCAAAATCCCTTGATGGGATGACTCCATATGAGGCTTGGAATGGAAGAAGACCAAGCTTAGATCATTGTAAAATTTTTGGATGTATTGCTTTTGCTCATGTTCCTTCACAGGTTAGAGGCAAGATGGATCCAAAGGCAGAAAAGTGTGTATTTATTGGATATGACAACAATCAAAAGGGCTACAGGTTATATAACCCTACCAAGAAAGGATTCTTGGTAAGCAAAGATGTAGTTTTTGATGAGAACAGTTCATGGTATGAAGATTCATGCAGGAAGGTCAATTTACCATACAATCTTGAAGAAGATTTTCCAAAGCTTGGTAGAGAACAACCAAAGATTGAAGAACAAGACACCTCAGAGGATGATGAAGAATCTCAGTTGGAAAAGATCAAAGCATGGAAGTCTAAAGGTAAAGCAAAATTGCAGGAACTTGGACATGAGGCCAGCATCCATATGTGGTTTCCTTGGTGTGTGCATAAATTGACTTCACACTCACACTGTAACATATATCTACTCTTGTCAATGTGGCATAGTTGAGACTACCCACTAGACTTTGATATGATGTGATGTCCTCTATGAGTTCACCTTCATGTGAGCTCAATTTGTGATTGACTCCCATTGGAGTACCTGCAATCTTACAATCTTGCATCTTGAATTTTGCCAACATGTCCTTAATGTACTTTCTTTGAGTGAGAAACAAACCATGATCTTTGTAGACAACTTCCAAACCTAGGAAGTAGGTAAGTGAACCCAAATCACTTATCTTGAACTCTTCTCTCATCTGATCTTTGATCTTCTTCATACCATCTGCATCATTTCTTGTCAATATAATATCATCTACATATACACATAGGTAGATGATCTCAGAATTACTCTTCTTAATAAAGAGTGAAGGATCTGCCTTGCTTGGTTGAAAACCTTTGTCCTGCAAGAATGAAACAAGCCTGAAATTCCAAGCTCTTGGAGCTTGCTTGAGACCATACAATGCTTTGTTAAGTTTACACACATAATCAGGACAAACTTGATTCTCAAAACTAGGTGGTTGTGCCATATATACCTCTTCTGTTATCCAACCATTCAAGAATGCATTCTTTACATCTAGTTGAAGTATCTTCCAATTCTTGGAAGAGGCAATACTAAGCAAAACCCTAATAGTAGGCATCTTTGCCACAGGAGAGAAGGTCTCCTCATAATCAATTTCTTGAGTTTGTGCAAAGCCTTTTGCTACAAGCCTTGCCTTATACCTGTTAATTGAACCATCAGAATTCTTCTTGAGTTTATAGACCCATCTTGAGCCTATTACCTTCATGGATGAAGTCTTGGGCACCAAATCCCAAGTGTTGTTTTCCTCAAGTGCTTCAATCTCTTTCATTGCATGCTTCCATTCTGTTTTTGCTTTGGCCTCTTCAAAGGATGATGGCTCCTCTTGGTTTATGTCCTGTGCTATGTAGATATAATGTTTAGTTACTAATGAGGTGTCAAAGCCATACCTTTCTGGTTTTTTCTTTTCCCTCATAGATCTTCTTAGGCTCAAGTATCTCAAAGGAACCATAAATGGACTTTATTATCCTTATGTATCTGATTTAGGTTTGAAGCTATTTTCTGATGCAGATTGGGCTGGCTCCAAGGAAGATAGAAGGAGCACTTCAGGTTATCTTACCTTTGCAGGTTCAAAGCTTATTTCATGGTCATCCAAGAAGCAACCCATAGTTGCTCTCTCTTCTACCGAAGCTGAATATAGAGGTCTTGCCATAGCTACTCAGGAAGCTATGTGGATGAAGACATTATTCAAAGATCTTGGATTGGAGTTTGGAACTCCAACTATTTTTGGTGACAATATGAGTTCTATTCGTTTGGCTGCTACTCCTATTTTTCATGCAAGGACTAAACATATTGAATTTCATTATCACTGTGTACGAGAGAAGGTTCTAAGAAAAGAGATTCAAATATCATATGTGTCCACTCATCAACAATTTGCAGATATTCTAAACAAAGCATTGGATGGTACAAAGCTTTGCAAATTCAAGGCTATGATTGGTTTGCAGGTAATCTTGGAAGATTGAAGACCTCAAGCATACTTGGCTTGAGGAGGAGCTGTTGGAGCAAGTCTATGACAAGCCTAAGTATTGGCTTGAGTTCCCCAAAGTCATAGAAGAAGCTTTAAAATGAAGACTATGTAAAGTTCACTTGTGACGTACCTCTTGTAACTTTTGAAGAGTTTACTTAATGTAAAAGTGAAAGAATCTTAAGTGGTTGAGTCCACTTGATCAAAAAGGGAAAGAGGATCCATGAATTCGTGATTTGTGGTAGGTAGAGAATCAAATCAATCATTGATTGATTGGAGAGTGATTGAGGGAAGTTAGCCTCCCAAACTCAACTATAAATAGATGGCAGTTTTAGTCGTGGTTAGAGAGACCTATGTGAAGACCTCCAAGAGCTGAGCTTTATGCCATATCAAGGTGTGATTCCAAAGCACACGTATGTATCAGTAAGTCATTGTATTGTACAAGCAATATACTTTCATTTTCATGATTATTTGGGTTCATATTTCCATGTTCTTGTGAAGTGTACTACTCACTGCCATATCTCTCAGTTTTCTCAGTCAGATTGCAGAGATGGTTTTTCTGAGCTTGGTGCATCATTTTCAGTGATTTAACTTGGTAAAGTTAGCTCTATAAGTCTACTATATGCTCATCAAATTTCATTTCATTTGGGTATTTCAATCTTCAGTTATGTTCAGTTGAAGTCAACCTTGTCTGTCATTTTCACTTCTCTGTCAGGTACCCGACTTTTTTATGCATCTTGTCAGAGCTGTTTCTCAGTGTGTACTTATCCACATTCAATGATTTTAAGCTTGTTGGATTTAGCTTACTGTCAAGTATAAACATACAAATTTTCATAATCATTGCATTCCTACATTTTGAGTTATGTTCATTTTTCTGCTCACTGGTCTCAAACTATAGCAGCCCGTGAAAATCGGGATGATGTCATCTCTTGTTAAAACTCATTCTCAGTGTGTGTTTTATTATTTTTGATGAGATTACTCTTGAAAGTTAGCTCTTTAAGTTATCTAGAATTCCCCAAGAGGAATTAAGCTACTTGCTGCTGTGCTCAGAGAATTATGCAAAATAGTGGACATGTGTATGAACCAAAATATCAAGTTTTTCACCTCTGAGCTAACTCCAACTTATCTATTTTGATCTATCTTTTTGAGAGTGATCTTCCAAGGTACATAGGGTGTCTAATACATCCATTGGCAAGCTAAAAGGGCCCACCATATACTCCTAGAGTTCATTTGGCTGGTGTAGACCAAGGATTTTGCAACACCTCTTCATCTTCAAGCACATACCTATCCATCTCTTCACAATGGACTCTGGATTGGTTCGCCATTCGCAAAAGTAATTGCACTGGTTCAATTTGGGTCCAACCCAGTTTCTTACAGAGGGCAGCTATTGCAATATTCACATCCGACCTGCCATCAATTAAAACTTGTGTGATCTTCTGGTTTTTATACCAAACGGTGATCAACGGTACTGAATGATCCACCGTAGGATCCATCTCGGGTTGTATGGTCATAGTTGCCAGAGTACATGAAGGTCCGGGGCTGACCTGCTGTTGGAATTGCTATCTTACACCCGGAACTAGGGTGAGCAACTGTCCCAGAGGGAGTGTGATTGAAGCCTTAGATATAATGTCTTAGACTTGGTTAGTTTGTGTTGTGGTCATTATCGACTCTCGTTGTGATTCTGATGGTGCCAGAGCGGAATTCTGTGCATGCAATTTTGCATTTGGCAGAGGAGGCTGAGTTACCGGAACTGGGTCAGGGAACACCGTCGCCTCCTTAGTTGTCCATTGAGTGGCCTTTGCAAACATCCGCTGTTGCTCACGAATTCCGGGCTCGAAAACCTCAGCTGCTGGTTGCAACTATTTTCCTAATCTTGTCTGTACTACAGCTGCTTGTGACTCGACTGGGGAAATATAAACCATATTTGTCATTGGATTTTGTCTTTCCTTCTTTTCTTTTGTCGTACTCTGTGGCTTCTTTACAAAATTGACAAATATGGCCAACCTCGCCGCAAAAATGACATCGAGGGGGTGGGAGAGAGGTACCTTCCACCGATGTACCCGCTTGCCATCGATTTTGATTGAAATTATTACTTCACGGTCCTCGATAATTCCTATATCCCTTCTGCTAATTGGTTTGCAACTGGGTTGTTGGCTGACCCGATTCTTGCATTATGGTGTTTACTGCCACTCTACCCTGCACCTTTGCATTGTATGCACAAGTTTCTGTTGAGTGACCCGTTGTATTACAGATGGCACAATACATTTGGTTGAGAGCACATGTGGAACTGGTGTGACCGGGATTCTTACACTTAGTACATACACTTGTTTGGACGGATCCTCGGTTACATTCTTACTTGCTTTCAACCATTCCAAATCCTCCGTAAACTCTCCAACTTTGTGCTCCAATTGTAAGGCCATTGCAATGACAACGTCCAATGTCATTCTGCCCACACAACGAATGATCATAATCTATTTTAACTGTGGATTTAATCCGTTAATGAACCATTGTGTTCTGACATCATCTAGGAGGTTGGCATGCACCGGAGGGAGCTGCTGCAAATGAGATCTGAACAATGTCGCATACTCCTCAACACTCTGGTGTGGTTTCTATCGATTGTTTTACAAATAGTCAAAAATTTTTGCAGGGTTCTTCTTCAGACGAAACCTGTGCAGGAACTCGTATTCTATCAACCACCTTGCTGTTTCATTAACCAATGTGGCCTGAAACACTATGGCCTTATATGCCGGATCTGGTGGATGGTTCAACACTGCATAGCTAATTTCGAATGTGCGAACATGTGCGTCGGGATCATCCCTCAGAAATCCACCGAATTTCGTATAGGAACACTGCTGATTAATATCGTAT
>CM035417.1:193547634-193627634 GCA_020310875.1 Ceratopteris richardii | reverse complement strand
AAAGACAAAGAGAAGTGAAAGCAAAACACTTAAAAAATCAAGCCTAAGTGAAGTGATGAATTCACACTTGTAATATAGTGCAAAATTAGAGTTTATTCTTGGCATAGAACTTCTAGAATCATGAGTTTGAGTCTAGGACTATGTAGAGCATATGTATATAAGTCAATTTGAGTTACAAAACATGAAGGAGAACTTGATTTGTAAGTCTTATGTGAGTAGACAAGTAGTCGGGTATTTTTTTGAGAGAGATGTTGAGGAAAAGCTACTCATAGTAGGAGAGTTTTCCATTGCTATGAGCAGAATGAAGCCAAGCCATTTTGCACACATCTTCTCTAATAGTTAACACACGTTTTTGTAGAAGGATTTGATCTAATTCCTCTTGGGTAAAGAATGCTAAGTGTTTTTATATCAGTGTGAAAGTTAGTTGATAGTTACGAGTTTTCAGGTGCATTTTTCACTGATCTTCTAAAGGTCGGATCTCACAGTATAGTGTAAAGTTTTTCATGAGTGATAGCTCATTTTGAAGCTCCTACCTTCAACTACAATCGACCAAAAGATATCTATAAAATGGGATGTGTACTTAGAGAACTGAGTCTAACAGTGGAGGTATGTCAAATCGATGAAGTCATTTTTTAGATTTTAGACATAGTTCAAATGTTGAAGTGAATTCAGATGATTTTGAAGTTATTACTTGAAACTTTTTCTTGGAATGTATTACTTAACATTAGAAGAACTTCTAATGGCAAATCATCAAAAGAGTTTACAAGAAACAAGCTAATATAGATCAAATTTGAAGCTAGAAGAAAAGGTGCTGATTTTCAGAAAGAGTATTCTTTACTTTCACTAAGTTCAATGATAAAGTTTTCAAATTTGGTGTTCATAAGATAATGATGATTATGGAGAGATTCTAATATCACTTTATCTTAGTTCTTGTGGTGTTACATACACCAACAATGTGGTCTGACCTACAATCCTTTTTCAACAATCTATCCTACACTTATGAGATTTTTGGTTATGGTAGGCACTTAGAATACCTTGCCCAATAGGTTCTTATTACCATTTGAAGTCTTTGCATTGCCTATCGTTTCCAAAAGATGCCTTGTGTAATCTTGTGTTGGGACTTCATGTCCATTCTTTGGATCCTCTGAGTCTAAGAGTAGAGCTACATTCCTTATTACATTATTTGAACAACTTGAGTCTATATAGAATACATGTTTATCTGCTTTACCTTGCATCATGTTCATGTTCATGACAAGTAATGAGTCCTCTTGGGTTTGCTCATCTGCATAGTTGTTGTAGTCTCTCCTTCCTCTGTATCCTCCTTGAAAATTATTGTTGTTGTATGAGTTATTGTTATAACCATTGTTATTGTTGAATCTACCTCTTGAGCTTCCATAGCCTCCTCTGTTGTAACCTCTTCCTCTTTGATTTCTCGGATTCGTGAAACAATTCTAAGTAATGTGATTAGTTAAGCCACATATGTCACATGGGGAGGAGCTTTGAGATGTCCCCCTACCTTGTCTTCCTCCTCTACCTCTTCCTCTTGAACCTCTACCTCTTCCTGCAAAGTTTGCTTGAGAGGTGCTACCTTCTTCATCAGATTTTATACCTTTTCCTTTGTTATCTTTATGCTTGTTCTTATCTCTATAGAGAGTAGAGGGTTGATTACCTTTTGAGTTGTCTCTATTCTACATAAGCTTTGCCTCATGTGTGAATAGTTGGCCCATGAGGGTGTTGAAATCAGGAACCTGCATGTCCATGTGTAGGTCCATAGTTGTGGTGAAAGATTCCCATTTGTCATCTTCCTTTATTCCATTGATTACTTGCCTTACTATCTGCTCTTCATCAATGACTTCTCCAATGCTCTCAAGTTGATCTACAAGATCCTTTGTTTTGGTGACAAAATCAGTCACACTTTGCTTGGGCAACTTCTTGAGTGTGGTGAACTCCATCCATAGTTGATTCTTCCTTGCCTTGGTACCTGATGAGAAGAATGCTTCAAGAGCATTCCAAGTATCTTTGTGAATTCTTGCAACCCTTGATGTGTTGAACTAAAAAATCAGAGATTGATTTAAGAATGTATCACCTGACTAGAGCATCCTTTGAGCACCATGTGGTTAACCTCTTGTTCTTCTTGATTTGGTTGTCTTTTGCTTTCGAGGATTGTTAGCATCTCATCTCCAGATACGTAACCATAGAGGTTTCTCCCTTGAAGGTAAGCTTCCATTCCAAGTGACCAAGCTGAGTAATTACCTCAATCCAATTTGTTTATAGATTAAGGAAATCCATCTCCCATGTTGACTTGTTGTTGCTTTGATACCACTATGATGAGATGGATTGATAAGTTCCACAGATGAGTTGGTGTTGCACAAAACTTGCTCTACACCTTCCAAATCAGCTCCAGTGATGCTTTGTAGACTCTTTTGGCTCCACATTAATGTATTTTGAATCATCAAGTACTTTGGAACATCATTCCAAAAAGTTTGCATCAAAACAGATAACTTGAATATGCAAGAATTGTGAAGAAGCCTTCTATTTTGGGAATACAAGTGCTTAGTGTTTTGGTCAGAGCTCACAACCTGGTATGAATTGACAAGAGAGATTTTGCACATATCTAATTAGAGATTAAATCTAACTAAATAAATTTACCTCATTAATTTGGAGGGACCATACACTGAGAAAGGAATCTAGCAAGTGAGGGGCATCATTGCGACATTTTTGGAACTAGGAGGTGTGCAGACACAGTCACTTTCCTCACTTCATATCTTGAGATTGGCTGAACCAAAGTTAATGAAACTTGGCATATAGATACTAGACCCTTCAAGCTAAATATATCAAGTTAAAGTATAGAAAATAGTTGAGTACACACAAAGAAATTGTTTCTACAAAAATCACTAAAATGATGAAGATACAATAGAGAACGGTAGGGAGAGATGGCCTTGAAGAAATGTATCGAATTATATATGCTAATGAACATATGATACAAGGGAAATCTAGTGGACTACTCATACATGAGACGAGCTCAATATATGCTCAATGATGTAGCTCAATAACTCTCAAAAAGACTCACCATATCCCATGACTAAAAGTGTCTCTATCTATAATCATCAAGTGAGTTTAAATTTGAATTTTCCCTCACCTAAAAGTGGTTCTACACTTTAGCTACATAATTGATTTGATTACTTCACCAAAAAAGCAGTGAATTGACTTTCCTAAATCCATGAGATTCCATCTTCTTTTGACATTTACATTTGTCCAAGATAATTATACCAAAAATCACCAGCATGTGATCACATGTAGTTCCTCATGTGGGATGAAGAAGAAGAAGAAGGTGTAGTCTTGAATATTTAGCCAAGCATTTAGTCTTGCTAAATGTACCAACAAGGAATGCACAAGTGCATGAGTGAGAAGCACACTAACATGCACACACACACATGTGCACGAAGGCAAGAAAAAATAGTGGAACAATGGAAATTTGTATTCTCAAAATCAAGTTACCAAAGTGATCTTACAAAGTTTAATTCTATAAAAAGCCAACCCAAAAAAATGAGCTCTCAAGCTATTTTTATAGTCTTAGATTAGCTTTTATCATAGTTTAGACCTAGTGTTTGGCCTAGTTAAAAATTAGGTTCCTAAGATAATTTGAAGGCTCAAATGGATTCTTAAAAATATGAAAATTGAAACATAGGCTCTTGTAATACTCATCAATCTTGAGGAATCATTGTCTTGCACAAAATGGAGTTATGTCTAGAAAAAATGGGTATTTACAAGGGAAATGTAGTGATCAAAATCACTAGTTGATGGAAATTGGTTTTCAAAAATTTTGTTAGGCCTATTCATTGTTTGATCTACATTGGCTGCTTTGTCTACTCAGTCATGTGCCTGAGTCTTAGCTTCTTATTGATCTTCTTGTCTGAGGCCTCGTTGTCTGCTAAGTCCTCCTTGGCTACTAACAATCACTTTCAACATTAGCCAAGAGAGGCTTGGTTCTCAAATTCGTTGATGGCAGATGTACAGTTCAAGATGTCTCTAATGGTGAATTTATTATTGCTTTTAGCATTTTATGTCATGGGTTGTATAATCTCATAGATTATGAAAAAACTATGAATGATTCATGATGCAAAATTCATGATTCTCAAGCTATCTTAGATGCAAAGCTTTGGCATGTATGCTTTGTTCATCTGAATTTTGCTAGTTTGCTTCACCTAAAAAAATCTAAAATTGTTTTCTCTTTTCCCAAACTTAAGGCACCTTCTAAACATGAAGGCTATATTTTTGGGCAAAATGCAGCATTTTTGCCTCCCAAATGATGGTTAATTTAGAGCTACTCATAAATTGCAACTTATTCATAGTGATGTCTATGGTCCCATGTAGACGCCTTGATTTGGGAATTAACTATACTTTGTGACTTCCATTGATGATTTTTCTAGGAATGCATGGTTTTATCCATTGGAAGCAGAGTCCAAGGTGTTTATGTGCTTTAAATAGTTGTTGGTTCTAGAAAAAAGTTTGTCAGCATGTAAAATGAGCAACCTCCATTCTGATCAAGGGGGGAATATGTATTTTGAGTTAAATGTGTTTTTGATAAGTGTGGGATAAAGCATCCATGCATATCACTATATACATCTCAAAAAGATGGAGTTACTAAAAAGAAGAATAGGTCTCTCATGTAAATGATAAGGTGTATGGTCAAAAGTTAGAATTTACCACATAGCTGCTAGCTAGAGGTTGTTATGTGTGCAACATTTGTACTTAATAGGTGTCCCACCTAAGCATTGTTGTCTAGCACTCCATATGAGTCTTGCCATTGTCACAAGCCATACATTGCTCATCTACATGTTTTTGTTTGTCTAGCAGATGCATTACTACTTGAGCAACAACACAAAAAGTAGATGATAAATCATTGGAATATATTTTTGGTGGGTACAATTCGAAAAGAAAAGTTTATGATCTGTATCATCCACAAGCTAAAAGCATTCTTGTTAGTTATTATGTTGTTTTTATGGAAGGTGCAATTCAGACCTTAATTTCATGTATCAAAGAGCCATTTTTTAGCTCAAAGGATGTAAGTTCTAATTCAAATGAGTTAATTTCTTAGCCTTAATAGGTTTTAAAGGATGATGCAAATCATTCCATTTCTGATGTAGATTACATGATGCACTTGTTTGATGAGAGGTTTCACATAGAAGAGGAAAAAACTATGCCTAACTGGTTGGTGTGGATTTTGAGAGATAGAAAATTCCATGCATCTTTGTTGTACTATACTCGTTTAGGATCTCATAATGCTTCCTATGCATCATATCATTATGGAATGGTTGTCTCAAGTCTTTCTAATGAGAATGATCATGTTTCTTTTGATGACACATAAAATTTTAATATTAGAATATAATGTTATTATGAAGAATGGTACTTGGTCTTTATGTGACTTTCCTTTAGCCAAAAAGGACATTGTCACCAAATGGGTATACAAACAAAAATGTAATCCTGATGGAATTGTTGGAAAAATCTCAAAACTCAACCTAAAAATCAATGGTGAAAACCAAATCAAAGGATGAAGAATGTGGTAAAATGGAAGAAATAGCATGAGGAAGGATTCTACTAATTTTTGGCATCTCAAATCCCTCTTCACATTTGGGCTTTTCCATTTTACCCAAAAATATATATATAAATGCCTATTTTTGGCATAGATTACTATTTTTTAATAGTAAGGGGCCCACATTGTAAAATTCAAGTAGTACATGATCTTCAAGGACATAAGTAGAATAGCCACTAAATTTTATAATTTTCTAACATCATTTTGGCATCCACGTAGCTTGTAGAATCTACTTTTAAAGCTAAGTTGGACACTATGGACAGATCTCTTAAAAAAAGTGTATAATCTAATGAGCTATCATTTGTAAAGGGTAGCCCTTTTGAGTCTAGAACTCTTATGAGCTTTATACTTTTATCTTGAACAATGAAAGAGCTTCTTGGAGTATATTGCCTCTTGCCTACTTGTGAGCATCTGCATGTGCATGCATGTGTGTGCTTACCTCTCTCTTGTTGTTGGTGCATGTACTTTCCATCTTGTGATGTAGAGCCTTCATACCACCATTCGTTCGCTCTATGGATTTGAAATTTCTTCATTGTGTTTATGTGTGGGCTAGGATGACATGGTCTTAACACTTTTGTTTCACGAGGAAGGAGATAAGGAAGAGAGCTCACACACACACTTTCACACTCAAAGAGGAGCACACACACAGATTGAAGCAAGGAAGAATGATCTTTTTCTTCTTCCTCTATTACATAAAAAGAATGTACAAGAATGACCTAAAAACAAGAATGCAAGTGCAATATATAAAGATCAGCACATAAGGAAAAACCTAATGTTTGTGAATGAGTGAGCTGGTAAGAAAAAAATGTGTCATCACTCTTGGTGGATAAATCTAATAAAGCTCAATGAACTGTCCCTAACATATATCGGCGTGACCACTATACATGTTAGAGAAGTGAAAAAGTGATACGTGTTATCCTAGATCATCACATGTTGAGCTTGATATCTCAACACTCCCCCTCAAGCTCAATGCCATGTCCTCTAATCCAAGCGTCTTTCGAAACTTCTTTAGTTTTTTTGCTCCAAGTGCTTTAGTGAAAATATCAGCAACCTGCTCATATGTTCTCACATAAACAAGATCAATATCACCTACTAATACCTTCTCTTTGATGAAGTGATAATGTACCTCGATATGCTTTATTATCGCATGAAAAATGGGGTTTTGTGCTAACTGTATGCTGCTAAGATTATCATAATAGATGGTGATAGGTTTTTGGACTTCCACACCTAGATCTGTTGGAACAAACCAATCACAAATTAGTGATTATAAAGATTTTGAAGAAGGCTTATGGTCAGAATGAAGTGAAAGAAGACACTTGAGAAAGTGAAGGAGATTTCAGAATGATGTCTTGTACACATATGTACATATAAATGGAAATCCTTGTAATTGAGTAGAACTAAACCCTTAGGATGATAAGGAGTAATATCATAGACGCAGAATAAGTCTAAAATCATGTATATATAAGTTAATGATGATAAGAAATGTATGTGAGAGTCATTTGTAGATGACAAATGTCTTAGAGATGTGTAGAGAGTTTTTTCCCAGAAAATAGCGACGGGTTTTTCTCTGAGTGCTCTCTGTCTGATCATGTGGATCAAGATTCCTTTTGTACACATCTAATTGAGAAGCTAATGAAGCTATGTTCAGAGTTTCATGATCTAATTCCTCTCCTACTGTGAGAATGATCAATAGGAACATTTGTATGTAGAAGTGAAAACTGAAGTCTGAGAGTAGCACATTTTTCCGTCTCAGTATTTTGCTTAGATCTCAGTGTATACTGTAAAGTTTTTGATGAGTGAGCACTTAAAATCTAAGTTAGGAGATAAGGAAGCTATGGCTAAAAGCATTTAGCAAAACGGGTTGTGTGCTGTGAGAAATCAACTTGAGAAGTTGACCATGTCGAAGGTGCTAACTCTGGAAGACAGTTATGACATACCTTTGATCTTAAGGATCAAATTAAACTTTTGATGATTAGTTTTGAGAACTAATGATTGGTATGATTGCGCAAAGGTATTGTGAATACTTGTGCATCATTTACTTGAAGAAATTTGAAGTTATGTGCAGGTAATGAAGTTGATTTCTGAAGTAGACTTTCTGAAGTAAACACTTCTTCACTCAGAGAAGTGTTAATGAAAGTTTTGGTAAAGAAGAACAATATTTGTGTAAAGTTTGGTTTATAACTGACATAGAAGTGTTCTTAAGTCAGTATAGATCAAACCTTTGGAGATTAAGAAGTCTCCATCAGTGGTATCAGAGCTGAAGGTGCAATACAAGAGAAGAAAAGACAATTGAAGTTCCGATTGGTGCAGATATTGGAGTTCTTCCAAATCAAAGGAGGACAAGGACAAATTATTGAAGATAACCTGCAGAAGTTCAAAGCACGAGTTCGAAAAGAATCAAGAAGGACAAAGCTCATATCAAAGGTACACTTTATCCTCATAAACCATAGTAATTGCAAATACAGAAGGTCAAGGATGGGAGAAAGCTTGCAGATTGATAAGCTAGATAGGGAGAACTATCTAGCTTTGTCCATGAGGATGGAGGCACACCTCATGAGTAAAGATTTGATGGCATTCATTACAGGAGAGGAAGAAAAGCCTGAATTTGCAGATCCTAGTATTCCAAGTAGGGAAGAACTTGCAATTTTGAAGACTTGGATGAGAAAGGATGCTCAGGCAAGGAGTATCATTTACATGGCTGTAAATGATTATCTTCTACCTCACATTAGAGGATTGGAAAGTGCAACAGATGTTTGGAATGCTTTGGAAGAGCATTTCCAAAATACAACCAAGTCAAGGAAGTCCTCACTATGGGCTAAGTTCACAACCTTCAAGAAGAAGAGCTCACAATCAATTTCTGATTATGTGGCAAGGATGAAGGATATTGCAGATAGCTTGGGAGCAGTGGATGAAGACATTGAAGAGGATAAGTTGGTAAGACAAATACTTACAGGTCGGAGAGGAGATGAGAAGTGGAAGCCTTTCATATTGTCCATAGAGTTGTCACTTGATCACTTTACTCCTGATCTTAATCAATTGCTAGGACACATGCTAACTTTTGAGCAGGACATTAAAGGAGACAATGATAGAAGTGCAAGTCAAGCTATGTACTCCAAGGACAAGAAAAAGAATGGCAAGGGAAAGCAATCGACTGATGATGAAGGGAATTCAAGTCAAGCTAACTTCACAAAAGGAAAGATGAATTTTAGAGGTAAAGGAAGAGGAGGTAAGAACAAAGATAATGCTAAAGCTTGTTGGATTTGTGGCAGAACAAATCATTTGGCAAATGATTGTTGGTATAACAATCAAAATGGTGGAAGCAATAATCAGAATTTTAGTCAAAGAGGTAGAGGAGGCAGAAACCAAAGAGGCAACTTCAGAGGAAGAGGTGGTAGGACATCATATGCTAGAGGAGGTGGAAGAAACTTCCAATCTCAGTCCTACAACAACAACTATTATAATTATGCATCAGATCAGAAGGATGATATGACTCTTATCTTGAATGCAACTCATGAATCAGTGGGAGAAGATCAAAGAGTGTTTTATATTGACTCAGGATGTAGCAACCATCTGAGTGGGAATCTATCCTTGATGACTGATATGGAAGCAAAGGTGAATGGACATACAATTCAAACAGGTGACAATACCAAACATAAAGTGGAGAGCATTGGATCAGTGAAGACAAAGAGTGGAAGTACACTTTTGAGCAAGGTACTTTATGTTCCTACTATTCCTAAAAATTTGATAAGTGTAGGGCAAATTGTGGAGAAAGGATATGAGGTAAGATTCACAAATGATGGTGTTTATGTGCAAGATCCAAATCAGGGATATAGAAACATAATTGCAGGAAAAAAGGAAGGAAGATTGTTCACTCTCAAAGTCCAAGGTAATGTGGGACATGCATTATTTACTTATGGAAGTCAAAAGGTGTCTGAGTTAGACCTATGGCATAAAAGGATAGGTCATTTCAATGAGAGAGCTATAAAGGAAATGTCAAAGAATCAGGTGGTGCTTGGATTGCCAAATGTTGAAGGGCAACATATGGTGTACAAGTGTGAAGCTTGTCAATTAGGTAAAGCACATAAAGGTTCTTACAACAAATCAGGGTACAAGCATTCAAATATGCTTGATTTGGTTCATACAGATGTATGGGGTCCCTCAAGGGACTATAGCATAAATGGATCCAGATATTATGTGTTGTTTGTTGATGATGCAACCAGATGGATTACTTTGTATGTAATCAAGGATAAATCAGAAGTTTTCAAGACATTCAAACATTATCATGCCTATGCAGAAAGGATCACAGGGCAAAAGCTTAAGAGGTTAAGGTCAGATGGAGGGGGAGAGTATTTCTCTAAAGAGTTTGATGATTATTTGTGGAATGCAGGTATAAAAAGAGAAGTAACTTGCAGGTACTCTCCTCAATAGAATGGCGTAGCAGAAAGGAGAAATAGGACTCTTGTAGAATTTGCAAGAGCAATGATGAAGGAAAAGAATTGTCCAAATTACTTATGGGCAGAAGCCATTAATACTGCAACATACCTTGTGAATAGGTTACCTTGTAAAGCTTTGGATGGAGGAACCCCTTATGAAGCATGGTGGGGTAAGAAACCTACTCTTGATCATTGTAAGGTATTTGGATGTGTAGCATATGCTTATGTTCCTTCACAATTAAGACATAAGCTAGAACCAAAAGCAGAGAAGTATGTGTTTATTGGATATGATGATAGACAGATGGGTTACAGGTTGTGGAGTCCATCCACAAAGCAATTTCTTGTTACCAAAGATGTGACATTTGATGAGCAAAATACATGGTATACGGGATCAACAAATGATTATGCAGGAGTTGAAGAGATACAAAGGAAAGGGAAGGCAAAAGTAAAAGTGTATGAAGAAAGTATTGATGATGTTGACTCTAAAAGTAGATTGCAGGATCATGTAGAAGATGGGCCAAGATTTGATCCAGAATCAAATGAGGCTGAAACTTCGAGAAGTGCAAAAATCAGAAGATCTTCAAGGGAAAGGAAAGAGCCTATAAGGTATAGTTATGATACATCTTTTCTAACAACAAAAGATTATGCTTACATTGTGAAGACAGAAGAAGATCCAACCACTTATGAAGAAGCCAAAGGTAAACAGAATTGGGAGAAGGCAATGCAGGAAGAGTATGATGCTCTACTTGAAAATGAAACTTGGGAATTAGTACCAAGACCAAAGAATCAGAAAGTCATTGGATGTAAGTGGGTATATAAAACCAAAAGGTTTGCAGATGGTAAGGTGTCTAGATACAAGGCTAGACTTGTGGTCAAAGGTTATGCCCAAACTTATGGGGTAGATTATGATGAAACCTTTAGTCCTGTTGCTAAGATGTCTACAATTAGAACATTGATTGCTATTGCTGCTTGTAAAGCATGGAAGTTGTCACAATTAGATGTGAAAAATGCATTTCTAAATGGATACATTGCAGATGAAGTATACATGGAGCAACCAGAAGGTTTTATGAACTCAATTGGATCAGATTATGTGTGTAAGCTCAAGAGAGCTTTGTATGGGTTGAAGCAGGCCCCAAGAGCTTGGAATTACAGACTTGTCAAGTTCTTGAATGAATGTGGATTTCAAGCATCAAAGGCAGATAGTAGCTTGCTAGTGAAGGCAAGTGAAAATGGATACATTTACATGTGCATTTATGTTGATGATATTATTGTCACAGGAACAGATGCTCAAGGAATCAATGAACTTAAAAGGCAAATAGAGAAGGAGTTTAAGATAAGTGATTTGGGTAACTTATCTTATTTCTTAGGAATGCAGATTGTGTATACTCAACATGGAGTATATGTTTCACAAGAGAGGTATTTGAAAAATCTTCTAGTCAAGTTTAACATGGAAGATTGCAAGACTTCAACTACACCATTGGAGGTAAATCATAAATTGAGCAGGTATGGAGGTGAAGAATTCAATGATATGAAGAAATATCAGAGTTTGGTAGGTAGTTTAATCTATGCTACCTTGACAAGGCCAGATTTATCATATGCAGTAGGTGTGTTGTCACAATTTATGCATTGTCCAAAGAAGACTCATTGGATTGCAGCTCAAAGGGTACTCAGATATATCAAAGGAACCCTAAGTGAAGGTTTGTACTATGGATTCACTTCTGACACAAGAATCAAAGTGTTTAGTGATGCAGATTGGGCAGGTGACTCAGATGATAGAAGGTCTACTCATGGGTATCTCTGTTATATTGGAGATAAATTAGTTTCTTGGTGTTCAAAGAAGCAACATACAGTTGCTTTATCATCCACAGAAGCTGAGTATAAAGGAATGGTAGAAGCTGCAAAGGAAGTGATATGGTTGAAGACCTTGATGAAGAGTTTTGAAACTGATAATAGTACTCCAATTATTTTTGGAGATAATATGAGTTCTTTGTATTTGGCAGCTAACCCTGTTTTTCATGCCAGGACTAAGCACATAGAGATTCAGTATCATTTCTTGAGGGAAAAGGTACTTGATAAAGAGATTGAAGTGATGTATACTCCAACAAAAGAACAAGTGGCAGATATGATGACAAAGAGCTTAGATGGACCTAAGCTACAGAGATTCAAAGAGATGGCAGGAGTGAAGAAGAATGGAATAATCACAATTAGTGATTGAGGGGGAGCTGTTGGAACAAACCAATCACAAATTAGTGATTATAAAGATTTTGAAGAAGGCTTATGGTCAGAATGAAGTGAAAGAAGACACTTGAGAAAGTGAAGGAGGTTTCAGAATGATGTCTTGTACACATATGTACATATAAATGGAAATCCTTGTAATTGAGTAGAGCTAAACCCTTAGGATGATAAGGAGTAATATCATAGATGCGGAATAAGTCTAAAATCATGTATATATAAGTTAATGATGATAAGAAATGTATGTGAGAGTCATTTGTAGATGACAAATGTCTTAGAGATGTGTAGAGAGTTTTTTCCCAGAAAATAGCGACGGGTTTTTCTCTGAGTGCTCTCTGTCTGATCATGTGGATCAAAATTCCTTTTGTACAAATCTAATTGAGAAGCTAATGAAGCTATGTTCAGAGTTTCATGATCTAATTCCTCTCCTACTGTGAGAATGATCAATAGGAACATTTGTATGTAGAAGTGAAAACTGAAGTCTGAGAGTAGCGCATTTTTCCGTCTCAGTATTTTGCTTAGATCTCACTGTATACTGTAAAGTTTTTGATGAATGAGCACTTAAAATCTAAGTTAGGAGATAAGGAAGCTATGGCTAAAAGCATTTAGCAAAATGGGTTGTGTGCTGTGAGAAATCAACTTGAGAAGTTGACCATGTTGAAGGCGCTAACTCTGGAAGACAGTTATGACATACCTTTGATCTTAAGGATCAAATTAAACTTTTGATGATTAGTTTTGAGAACTAATGATTGGTATGATTGCGCAAAGGTATTGTGAATACTTGTGCATCATTTACTTGAAGAAATTTGAAGTTATGTGCAGGTAATGAAGTTGATTTCTGAAGCAGACTTTCTGAAGTAAACACTTCTTCACTCAGAGAAGTGTTAATGAAAGTTTTGGTAAAGAAGAACAATATTTGTGTAAAGTTTGGTTTATAACTGACATAGAAGTGTTCTTAAGTCAGTATAGATCAAACCTTTGGAGATTAAGAAGTCTCCATCAAGATCTGCAAGTAGCATCTCTAGCCATGACGCCTCACATGCTTCCATTGCAGCACCTCTATACTCAGCCTCTATACTCGACAAAGCAACAGTGGGTTGCTTCTTACTGCTACATGTAATAGCTACACTCCCAAGTGAGAATAGAAAACCACTAGTAGATCTTCTATCTAGAATGCTACCAGCCCAATCTACATCGGTGTATCCATGAACCTGCAAATCTACACCAAATTCATAAAACAATGCATAATTCAAAGTAGCACTCACATGACGTGCACTCACATGACGTAGAATGCACCTCAAAGCATCCAAATGTGGCTTCTTGGGAACCTGCATAAATTGACTTTCAAGTCTAACAGTGTAGCTTAGATCAGGCCTTGTAATTGTGAGATATATCAAGCTTCCCACAATTTTCCTATACATAGTAGCATTTTCCAACGCTTCACCTGATGTAGTATCCAACTTCAAAATCTGATCTAATGGCATAGAAATTGGCTTGCAATTAGCCATACCATCCTTTTGCAGCATATTGAAGGCATATTGTCTTTGTGACATCCATATACATGTTTCTATTTGTATAAACTCAATGCCCAAGAAATAGCGCAGCACACCAAGATCTTTCATGTCAAATTCTTGCATAAGAAGTTGCTTTAGTTCTTTAATGCTTTCTTCATTATCACCACCTACAATCAAGTCATCAACATAAATAGCCACAATTATGATGCCATCATCACCCTTCCTTGCATATAGTGAATGATTTGCATCACACATAGAAAACCCAATGGTGGTTAAGTAATCAACAATCCTTTCATGCCATGCATGAGGAACTTGCTTCAGTCCATAAAAAGCCTTTTGCAACCAGCAAACATATTCAGGATGCTTTGAATCTTCATATCCTTGTTGCTGGTCCATTTATACTTCTTCTTGTAACTCACCGTGTAGGAAAGCATTCTTCACATCCATCTGATGCAAAGTCCATCCTTTTTCTATAGCTAATGCAACAAGTGTTCTGACAATAGACATTTTAGCTACAGAGCAAAATGTTTCCTCATAATCAATTCCATATATTTGTGCATATCCTTTTGCTACCAATCGTGCTTTTGTACCTGCTTATGCTACCATCAGCATTGTGCTTTACCTTGTAAACCCACTTGTAGCCTATGGGTTTCTTTCCTTGTGGCAATGGAACCAGCTTCCATTTTTCGTTTCCATAAAGTGCAGCCATCTCCTCATCCATAGCTTTTTCCCAGTCGACATTTCCAATTGCATCTTCAAAACAAGAGGGTTCAGCATATCCCTGATCAACCATTTGTCCAACAAAAACTAGATTCTTTGTTATAATTTGAACATGCAGCAGATTAGCAAGGTGTTTTACCTTCCGGTCCTCCATAGACAATGCTATGTTTCCTATATGCTCGATAGGGTGTGATGTGTCATCACTTGTTTCAATATATCTAGGAATTGGCAATTTTTGCAAAGTACTTACCATTCTGCATGATTGGTCATGTGATTTGAAGCACTTGAATCAACAATACCAGACATTATCATTTGATTTTGAAACACAAGCAGACATCATTCATCATGTGATGTTGAACCATGAATAGCTTCTTAGAATCATATGTACTTGTGGATGCATAGTTATTTTGCTCCCTTCTGTTATTTTGATTCTTCAACTTGCAATCATGTTCAAAGTGTCCAGGTTTACCACAATTCCAACATCCTTACTGTCATTACCTAAATCATTTATTTGGAAATTTTTGTGACCTCTTTGGCTCCCCCTGCCTTGAAAATGTCCTCTTTCTCTTGCATGATTTTGTTGTTGACCTTGGTCTTGGTTATTGTGTCCTCTTTCACTTCCAAAGACTCTACCTCTACCTCTTCCTCTTCGAGAGTAGAATACCTTCTCAGAACTGTGTTCTCCTTGGGAGTTTGAATCTTCACCAAGATTCTTTTCTTTAATAATTAGTATAGATACTAGATCGGCAAAATTTGAAATATTTTCCTTGGTCTGTATAGAAGTTCTGAACTGCTTATATGTAGCTGCTAAACCACGAAGACATACTTCCACCTTATTATCACCATCTACATTCACACCAATAGATGTAAGTGACTCACATATGCTTTTGATTTTTAGGTTGTAGTCACTTACCGACATGCTCTTTTTCTCCAATGTATGTAGCTCGTTCTTAAGTTGCAATTTTCGTGCCTTTGTATTTGTCTTGTCCAATGTGAACAAACTATTCTAATCCTCTTTCAGAGTCTTGACACCCTCTATGTGCCCAATGATGCTATCTTGTATGCTAACATATAGCCAATACATTACCTTTCTTGCTCCATGATTCCATTCTTCATACTCTCTTAACTTGTCTACAGTTAGATTCCTCTTTCTACACATCTATAGACTCAATTTTTCCAAATTAATACTTAGTGTAGAGATATGATCTCAAGTGTCCTAGTGTCATTTTTGCACTATACAATGATCATTTTGAGTGCTAGGCACATAGAAGATAGAGGAGAAAGAGAGGAACAAATAAATATCATCAAAATTAAAACTTGACTCTCTAAAGCCCAAGTATCATGATACTTGGTTGAGTTAGGTATTTGTTTGCCTAGTTTGAGCCCTAGAGCTTAAACTAACATAACATTTTGGTCAAAAATCCATTGTTGAGCTCTATAGCTCATTAGAAGACTCGTATGAAATGCCACATCTTAAAAAATTAGTTTTCCTAGAAATTATAGTTTGATTTTAAGATATTATATTTTGAAGTGGACCTTCAAGAGAGGGAGCTTCTATAGAATTTTTGCAAATACAAGGGGGTGAAAGAACCACCAAAAGGCACTTGAATCTTATCCAAACTTGAACAAGAGGGACTTCAAGGGAATAGACCACCTCTAAGGATGGGGGAGCTTTTAATTATCCACTCCACAAAAAGCATTGCAAAATCTTGAGCATATTTATTACTAACCCTATCATTCCTAGGCATAGCATTTTATTCTTTCAAAGGTGTAGTATATTTTTATTGCAAGTGTATAGATTGTTGAGTGATTTGAGGTAAAATGATACTTCCTTATTTATTGCAACATCTAGGTGTGACTCTAATCTTTGAGCCACATTGAGAGAAGTAAAAGAACCACTCCACTACATAGGGTGATTGATTGTTTAATTGAGTGGGCATGCAAATAATTCTTAGATCCAGTAAATTAATTGAAACCAATAGGCTAACACATAGTAGCATCTATACTATAAAGGGTGCCATAGGCTCAATTAGGATCACCTATGAGCCTCATCAAGTTCTATGGTTATGCAAAACCTAGATCCCAACATGCAAGTGGATTGGATGACCAAGGTTGAAGGAGAGTAATAAATAAAACTCATTAGGCAAGGTTAGAGATCTAACTCTCCCCAATGCCATTGTAGTAGTACCTAAAGGAGCATTACTAGTAGACAAGGTGGGAGCCTAGTACATGGTAATAGAAAAACTAAAGAAAATCACTCCACATGCAATAGAAACCCTAGATAATATGGTTTTGAATGCTTAGCCCCAACAAGACCAAATTAAGTTTGATACCAATGCATTGCCATCATTAAAGAGGACCATTTATGTAAGAAATGTAATTCATGATGTGCATAGCAGCGAAGCATACTTTGCTTCAGAGTCAAAGATTCCTTTTGGACTCTACCACGACCTTTGGGTAGAGGTCATTATCATTTGTACATTCATGAGTTGAAGTATTTGGAATCAACCTTACTTCCAATCTATTAAAATAAAAGAAATAGACCATATTACCCACTAGGGTAGATGGCCAAAAACACTTTACACATGATGGCCTACCTATCTTTGTGAATGGTATTCCCAAGAGAGTAGTCACTCCAACTCAAGTCCTCCATCTATTGGGAATCACAATGGGGTTTTGTTGAATGATGGCTCCGATGAGCTCCCCAATTTTACTAACTTGTGCACGACTATCGAGGTCGTCTTCTCAGAGATGAGTGCGCACGGAGATGCTTCTTCGAATGACCGCCCAGCCGCGTAGTCCATCATTAGTTACCCTTTCTCTCTCTTCATCATTGTGAGTCATCCCCCCACATGGGTTCACACATGGGTGCCACATGGCACTCATGTGTGAGCCCATGTAATAACCAATCTAAGAGGTGGTTCACACCTCTTCTGAGGGGTTCTCCATATAACATTTCCTTCCCCTTAAATCCATTTTTGTCCTCAAGAATGGTATTGGAAGGTCTAATAGAAAAAGAGAACTAATAATAACACTACTCCCACTATATCCCCATGTATAGAAATACATGGTCCTGTCTCCGTGTTGTTTCCCCATATCCTTCCCCTTAAAAAGACTCTTGGGAAGGTAAACTGAAACTGGGAAACCGTCTCTGTAGGGTGCTAACCCGCTCCCATGTGGCACTATCTTCTGAACTATCTTTCCACTTTACTAGACACTCTTTATACAAGTGACTCCTCGTCCGTTTCTCTCGAGTGCGTAGTATGCTCTCTGGCTCATGTGGAATAGATAGCACAGAAATAGGCTCTACTACCTCACTATCTGGAATGAGGTTGTCAGATTCACCCAACCTTTTCTTAAGTCGGCTAACATGAAAAACTGGATGGATTTGACTATTCTCAGGAAGTTGGAGCTGGTAATGTTGGTGCAAGACAATCAACAATTGAAGGTCTTTAAGTCCGCAGGAACTTCAGCAAAAATTTCCTTAAAAAGGTCACCGGAAGATCACCGGAAGGTCACCGGAACAGTACCGGAAGGTTACAAGAAAGTCACCGGAATGTTACCGGAAATGATCACTTTTACAGTTTTCAGTTCATGAAGAGTTGAAAGATGAAAGGAGGAAGAAAAGAACAAATTTTGAAGCTGGAAGAAGAACCGGAAAAGTTGTACACATATGTACAGTAGTATAGTCCGTGTTATAAGCTTGTACAAATTCATCTATAAATACCTGAAAAATGTAGAGGCGCATAGGCTAGGAAGAATTGAGAGGCGCATAGGCGAGAAAGAATTGAGAGGCGCATAAGCGAGAAAGAATTGAGAGGCGTATAGGCATCAAAGGCATATACGAGGAAGTAGAGAATAGAAGAGAAGAATGAGAAGTTAGATGTCATTAGACATATGAAAAGTTAGTTGAGTTTTCCTCTCATCACTCAACTGTAACTTTCTGAATAATCGAAAAAAATACTGCGCCGAAATTTCTGTGTGTTTTCATCTATGATAGATGATTTGTGAAATCCTTTTGAGGATATCTAAGTCTATAGTTAATCAATCTATAGCTTAAGTTTCAGAGTTTAATTGTAAACAGAAATCGAGAATTGTCAGTAGGAACATTCATATGTGTTGAGTGTTCAAAGTTTACTGAAATAGGCGCAATTTCGGTGATCAATGTTTTGATCATTTCTCAGTGCATACTTTAAAGTTTTGCATGAGTGAGAGCTTAATCTTTAAGTTAGAAGATAAGCTACTCGTAACCAAAAGCGTTTGCTTAAACGGGTTCTATTCAAGGAGAACCAAGTCTTAGAAGTTACATGTGTGAAGTCGACTGTTCAGAGTGACAGTTTCAGACATAGATTAATTTGAAGAAATTGTGCAGCAGATTTTGTGTTGTGAAGTTTTTGACTTACTCTTGGTATAGAGGTGCTCTAATCGCAAGAGTAGGTTATTCTGAAGGAGATTAACACTCTCCATCAGTGGTATCAGAGCAGGAGACATCAAAATCAAAGAAAGGAGGATCCCGATTGCTGCGGTTACAAAGAATTCAACAACTGAAGAACTAAAAGGTGAAAGCTTGAAGGCAAAACCTGAGGAAGAGATCATACGATATCAAGAAAGACAAACGGAGTCTAATTTGAAGCAAAGGTACATACATTATTCATAAAGGTTGAAGATTTCAATATACAGGAAGACACAAGATGGGAGATTCTCTACAGATAGAGAAACTGGATAGGGAAAACTATCCTGCGTGGTCAATGAGGATGGAAGCTCATCTTATGAGCAAAGATTTGATAGCTTATATCACAGGAGAAGAAGAAAAGCCACAGTTCAGAGATCCTAGTGTTCCGACTAGGGAAGAGTTAGCAGATTTGAAAAACTGGATGAAGAAAGATGCTCAAGCTAGGAGCATTATCTATATGGCAGTAAATGATTACTTGTTACCTCATATTCGAGGTCTTGAAAGTGCAACGGACATTTGGAATGCTTTGGAGGAGCATTTCCAGAATACTACTAAGTCAAGGAAGGCATCCTTATGGGCAGAGTTTACAACCTTCAAGAAGAAGGCTTCTCAGACCATTTCAGACTATGTGACAAGGATGAAAGACATTGCAGATGCATTAGGAGCTGTTGATGAAGATATCGAAGAGGATAAATTGGTAAGGCAAATTCTTACAGGCTTAAGAGGTGATGACAAATGGAAGCCGTTTATTTTGTCCACAGAATTATCACTTGACCATTTCACTCCTGATTTAAATCAGTTGCTAGGTCATATGCTAACATTTGAGAATGATGTTAAAGGAGATGGTGACAAGAGTGCAGGTCACGCAATGTACTCAAAAGATAAAAAGAAGAATAGCAAAGGAAAGCAACAAGCAAATGAAGATGAAGGAACAACTAGCCAAGCCAACTTCCTAAGAGGAAGAGGAGGTGGCAAAGGTAGAGGAAGAGGCAGAAACAACAAAGATGGAGGCAAAGCCTGCTGGATTTGTGGTAAGACAAATCATTTAGCTTATGATTGTTGGCATAATACTCAAAGTAATAGTGGATATAGTCAAAGTTACAATGCAAGAGGAAGAGGTGGCAGAAATCAAAGAGGAAATTTCAGAGGAAGAGGTGGTAGGAGTTACTTTGGAAGAAATGCAGGTAGAGGATTCCAAAGTCAACAATATAACAATACCTACTACAATTACGCTTCAGAACAGAAGGAAGATTCAACATTGATATTGAATGCTACTTGTGAAAGTCAGAGTGAAGATCAAAGAGTCTTCTACATTGACTCAGGGTGTAGCAATCACCTGAGTGGAAATAAATCATTGATGACTGATTTGGAGAATAAAGTTTCTAATCATGTTGTTCAAACAGGTGACAACACAAAGCATAAAGTGAAGTCGATTGGATCAGTGAAAGCCAAAGACGGCAGTACCTTATTGGGTAAGGTTCTGTATGTTCCTACAATTCCTAAGAATTTGATAAGTGTAGGACAAATTGTTGAAAAGGGATATGAAGTAAGATTCACTAATGAAGGAGTATACGTGGAAGATCCCAGTCAGGGATATAAACAGATTGTTTCAGGAAAGAAAGAAGGAAGACTGTTTACACTGAAGATTCAAGGTAACATTGGTCAGGCCATGTTTACATATGAAGGACAGAAAATTTCTGAGTTAGATCTTTGGCACAAGAGGCTTGGACATTTCAATGAAAGAGGTATTAAAGATATGGTTAACAATGGTTCAGTGCTTGGATTGCCTAATGTTGCAGGTCAACATATGACATACAAATGTGAGGCATGTCAATTTGGTAAGGCTCATAAGAAGTCTTATTCCAAGCATGGCTTTATGCACTCAGAGAAGCTTGAGTTGGTACACACAGATGTGTGGGGACCATCAAAGGATTTCAGTATAAATGGATCAAGATATTATGTGATTTATGTTGATGATGCTACTAGATGGATCACTATCTATGTGATCAAAGATAAGTCAGAAGTGTTTAATACATTTAAACACTATCATGCGTATCCAGAAAGAACTACAGGTCATAAACTGAAGAGACTAAGATCAGATGGAGGGGGAGAGTATTTTTCTAACGAATTCAGTGACTACTTATGGAATGCAGGTATAAAAAGGGAAGTTACTTGCAGATATTCTCCTCAACAAAATGGTGTAGCAGAAAGAAGGAATAGGACTCTTGTTGAGTTTGCAAGGTCCATGATGAATGAGAAAAATTGCCCTAATTATTTGTGGGCTGAAGCTGTAAACACAGCTACTTATTTGGTCAATAGGTTACCATGTAAAGCCCTGCAAGGTATGACACCATATGAAGCTTGGTGGGGTAAAAGACCTACCCTGGATCATTGCAGAGTATTTGGATGTGTGGCATATGCATATGTGCCATCACAGTTAAGACACAAATTGGAACCTAAAGCTGAAAAATATGTTTTCATTGGTTATGATGACAAACAGATGGGATACACGTTGTGGAATCCATCCACAAAACATTTTCTGATATCGAAAGATGTTACGTTTGATGAGCAAAGTTCTTGGTATGCAGGAACAGTTAATACTAATTCAGGTGATGAAGAAGAAATAAGTCAAAAGAAAGGTAAATCAAAGGTTCAAATAATTGATGAAGAAGAAAATTATGAAGTGCAGGAAGAAGCTGAAGAAAGGCCAAGATTTGATCCTGAGTGTGAAGAACCAGAAACCTCAAGGACTGGAGAACTCAGAAGGTCATCAAGAAATAGATGGCAACCTACAAGGTACAGTTATGATACTTCAGTTTTGGCTACGAAAGATTATGCTTACATAGTGAAAGCAGATGAAGACCCTTCTACATATGAAGAGGCAAAAGGTAAGGAAAAATGGGAGAAAGCTATCCAAGAAGAACATGATGCATTGGTGGAAAATCAAACATGGGATTTAGTTCCTAAACCAAATAGCCAGAAGATTATTGGATGCAAGTGGGTCTACAAGACCAAAAGATTTGCAGATGGAAGTGTGTCTAGATACAAAGCTAGACTTGTTGTCAAAGGGTTTGCTCAAACATATGGAGTTGATTATGATGAGACTTATAGTCCAGTGGCAAAGATGACAACTATCAGAACGCTCATAGCTGTTGCTGCGAGTAAAGGTTGGAAGGTATGTCAGTTAGATGTAAAAAATGCTTTTCTGAATGGTTATATTTCAGATGATGTGTTCATGGAGCAACCTCAAGGGTTCAGAGATAAAAGGTATCCAGATCATGTGTGTAAGCTCAAGAGAGCTTTGTATGGCTTGAAGCAAGCGCCAAGAGCGTGGAATTACAGACTTGTAAAGTTCTTGAAAGAACTTGGTTTTCAGGTGTCTGAAGTAGATAGTAGTCTGCTTATAAAAGCAAGTGATAATGGTTTCATATACATGTGCATATATGTTGATGATATAATCCTTACAGGAACAGATGAGTCAGGTATACAAAGACTCAAGAAGCAAATGGAAAAGGAGTTCAAGATAAGTGACTTGGGAGACTTGTCTTATTTCTTGGGTATGGAGATCAGATATACTCAGCATGGAGTATTCGTGACCCAAGAAAGATATTTGAAGAACTTGTTAATCAAGTTTAAAATGAATGATTGCCGGATAGCACCTACTCCAATGGAGGTGAATCACAAACTGAATAAGTTTGGAGGTGAAGAATTTAAGGATGTGAGACAATATCAGAGTTTGGTTGGTAGTCTTATCTATGCTACTTTAACTAGACCTGATTTATCATATGCAGTAGGAGTATTGTCTCAGTTCATGCATTGTCCAAAGAAAGAACACTGGATTGCAGGACAAAGGGTGTTGAGGTACATTAAGGGTACACTCAAAGAAGGTTTGTATTATGGTTTTACATCAGATACAAATATCAAAATATACAGTGATGCAGATTGGGCAGGTAATCCAGATGACAGAAGGTCAACATATGGATACATGTGTTATGTGGGAGATAAGCTAATCTCATGGTGTTCCAAGAAGCAACATACAGTTGCTTTGTCTTCTACCGAAGCTGAGTACAAAGGCATGGTTGAAGCCGCAAAGGAAGTGATTTGGCTAAAGACTTTAATGAAGAATTTTGACACTATACAGAGGACTCCAATTATATTTGGAGATAACATGAGTTCATTATATTTAGCTGCTAATCCTGTTTTTCATGCCAGGACCAAACACATTGAGATTCAGTATCACTTTCTAAGAGAGAAGGTGATGGATAAAGAGATTGAAGTAATCCATACTTCAACGAAAGATCAGTTAGCTGATATGCTTACAAAAAGTTTGGATGGACCTAAGTTACAAAGGTTTAAAGATATGGCAGGAATAAAGAAAACAGAGAAAACCTCAATTGATGATTGAGGGGGAGCTGTTGGTGCAAGACAATCAACAATTGAAGGTCTTTAAGTCCGCAGGAACTTCAGCAAAAATTTCCTTAAAAAGGTCACCGGAAGATCACCGGAAGGTCACCGGAACAGTACCGGAAGGTTACAGGAAAGTCACCGGAATGTTACCGGAAATGATCACTTTTACAGTTTTCAGTTCATGAAGAGTTGAAAGATGAAAGGAGGAAGAAAAGAACAAATTTTGAAGCTGGAAGAAGAACCGGAAAAGTTGTACACATATGTACAGTAGTATAGTCCGTGTTATAAGCTTGTACAAATTCATCTATAAATACCTGAAAAATGTAGAGGCGCATAGGCTAGGAAGAATTGAGAGGCGCATAGGCGAGAAAGAATTGAGAGGCGCATAAGCGAGAAAGAATTGAGAGGCGTATAGGCATCAAAGGCATATACGAGGAAGTAGAGAATAGAAGAGAAGAATGAGAAGTTAGATGTCATTAGACATATGAAAAGTTAGTTGAGTTTTCCTCTCATCACTCAACTGTAACTTTCTGAATAATCGAAAAAAATACTGCGCCGAAATTTCTATGTGTTTTCATCTGTGATAGATGATTTGTGAAATCCTTTTGAGGATATCTAAGTCTATAGTTAATCAATCTATAGCTTAAGTTTCAGAGTTTAATTGTAAACAGAAATCGAGAATTGTCAGTAGGAACATTCATATGTGTTGAGTGTTCAAAGTTTACTGAAACAGGCGCAATTTCGGTGATCAATGTTTTGATCATTTCTCAGTGCATACTTTAAAGTTTTGCATGAGTGAGAGCTTAATCTTTAAGTTAGAAGATAAGCTACTCGTAACCAGAAGCGTTTGCTTAAACGGGTTCTATTCAAGGAGAACCAAGTCTTAGAAGTTACAGGTGTGAAGTCGACTGTTCAGAGTGACAGTTTCAGACATAGATTAATTTGAAGAAATTGTGCAGCAGATTTTGTGTTGTGAAGTTTTTGACTTACTCTTGGTATAGAGGTGCTCTAATCGCAAGAGTAGGTTATTCTGAAGGAGATTAACACTCTCCATCAGGTAAGCCATCTTTCCTATTCTCTTAAGTATTCGGAAAGGTCCACAATACCTAGGAGATAATTTTGGACAAGGTCCCGTCTTCATGGTTTCAGACCTAGATGGAACTCTAAGATAGACTTGTTTTCGTACCTCAAAGTTGATATCTCTTCTTTGAGGGTCAGCATAGGTTCTAGCCCTATCCTGAGCTTTCCTAATGCTGTCCTTAGCAAGTCTAAGCATATCATTCATTTCTTCCAAGAAGTCCTTTGCAGCTTGAAATTTTTCATTCTGCAAGCCAACTGCATAAGGAGCCCTTGGCTGAAACCCATACATAAGCATAAATGGACTATGCCCAGTGGAAGAGTGCTTGGCACTATTATATGCAAACTCTACTATAGGTAAGTACTCTTCCCAATTAGTTTGCCTTTCATTCACATATGCTCGAAGCATATCCTCTAGGATTTGGTTAACCCTTTCTGTTTGCCCATCCGACTGTGGATGCTCGGCCGTACTCATACTAAGCTTTGTATCCAACCTTTTGAAGACCGCTCTCCAAAAGTTGCTAGTAAACTTCCTATCCCGATCAGAAACTATGTCTAAAGGAAGACCATATAACCGGTATAGGTTCTCAACAAAGAGTCTAGCCAACTCTGGTGTCTTCACTGTAGTACGTGTCGGAATAAACCTAGCCATTTTGGTTAACCTATCCACAATTACCCAGACCGAGTCGTGCCCTCTCTGTGTCTTAGGTAATCCGACTATAAAGTCCATGGAGATACTCTCCCACTTCCCATTGGGAATATCCAATGGGTGGAGTAGCCCTCCAATCCTCAACCTCTCAGCTTTGTTGACCTGGCATTTATTGCACTTAAGCACATACTGTAGGACGTCCTTATGAAGTCGAGGCCAATAAAACTGCCTCTTAACAAGATCATAAGTCTTGTTAACTCCTGGGTGTCCCGCACTAGGTGTGTCATGACACTCATACAAAATATGCCTTCTCATCTCAGTATCTCTAGGGACACACACCTTACCTTTATATAATAGATATCCATCATGGACACTGTAATTCTTCCACTTGAATCCTTCTTGAGTACCCGTCGATACTCCATCCTCATTGGAAACCCGTATATCACGATCCCCATTCTCTATGGCTTCCCAAATTTCGGAATATGTAGGATCAAGCCTACATTTCCCTCTAATAGACTCAAGTAGCTCACTAGTGATCTGAGTAAAACTCAGTCCATTGAGCATAGGCATGCGGCTAAGTGAATCAGCCACCACATTAAACTTTCCCTTCCTATACCTAAGCTCATAATCAAACTCTTGAAGGGTCTCTGCCCATCGGGCCTTACGACCTTTAAGGTCTGTTTGATTAGAGAGCCACTTAATGCTCTCTTGATCAAACACTATCGTAACTTTGGCACCATATAAATAATGATGCCACTTCTTCAAAGCATGGACTATTGCATACAACTCCTTCTCATAAACGGAGTAATTCTTTTGAGCCGGTTCTAGTTTCTTGCTCTCAAAAGCTACTGGTCGACCATCTTGTACTAAAACCGCTCCTAAAGCAAAATCACTCGCGTCGGCCTCAACCACAAATGGTTTATTGGGATCTGCTATATGTAAAAGTGGAGCTGTAGCAATTGCTACCTTCAACTTTTCCATACTTTGCTTCTGTTCGTCTCCCCAATGAAAGGCTTTCCCTTTCCCTTTAAGCTGTTCCGTCATCGGGACAGCAATTTTGGCATAGTTCTTAATGAATCTTCGATAGAAACCTGATAAACCTAGGAAGATCTGCAGCTCCTCCAGGTTCCGTGGATGTGGCCATTCCATAATAGCCCTTACTTTTTCAGGATCCATTTGGATTCCATCTTGGGAGACTATATGCCCAAGGTATTTAACCTCTTTCTTGAAAAATTCACACTTTGACTCCTTAGCAAAGAGCGAATTTTCCCTTAACACTTGAAATACTTTTCTCAAGTGTTCCAAGTGCTCCTGTTCTGATGCACTATAGATTAGAATGTCATCTAAAAAGTCTACTACAAAGTGTCCTAGATAAGGCCGTAAAACACTATTCATGAGTTTCATGAAAGTGGCAGGAGCATTGGTGAGACCAAAAGGCATCACCAAAAACTCATAGTGCCCATATTTAGTCCTAAATGCAGTCTTAGGGACATCCTCTGCCCTAATCCTGATCTGATGATATCCTGATCTAAGGTCAAGCTTGGTAAAATACCTAGCTTGATGTAACTGATCAAATAGATCTTCCAACCTAGGCATTGGGAATCTATTTTTGATAGTTACCTTATTAAGTGCTCTATAATCTATACATAATCTCATAGAGCCATCTTTCTTTTTAACTAGGAGCATTGGCGATGCCCATGGTGAGTTACTAGGTTTGATGAAGCCTTTATCTAAATAATCCTGCAATTGCTTCTCAACCTCCTCATGCTGAGAAATACTAAGCCTATAAGGTGGTCTACAAATAGGGTTAGTGTTAGTAACAACCTCTATGGCATGGTCAATGTCCCCTCTCTCAGGTGGTAGCCCTCTAGGTAAGTCAGTGGGAAAAACATCTCTGTACTCAAACATAAGATCCTTAAAACTTTTAACTACACACTCTTGCAAAAAAGAATAGTAGAAAGTCCTGTTCATATTTACATTCAAAGCATGAAAATATACATCAGATGAGCTGTCTGTACAATGCTCCATATCATGACTATACAATAAAAACATATCCTGTACATGCTGTGAACAACAGAGACTATACAACTCTAATGATGAGATGAGAGGTGCACTAGGTACATCTCTCTCTCCCTGAATATAAACTTTACTTCCATTCTTTTCAAACTCGAGTGTGTTATTTTGATAGCTGCGTTTAAGTGTATCTCCCAACCCCCATAGCCACTCTCTTCCTAAGACTAGATCTGTCCTCTCCATGTTCATAATTTGGAAGTCCATATGATCTGTATAATCCTGCATCTTGACTTCCAAATTGGATACCATAGTATCCCATATTCTTTTATCTTGCCCTTGCATCATAGATACAATGTATTTATGTGCACTAGGCTGCTGGGGAATCTTCAATTTCTTGACCAAAGCATAGTTTATGAAGTTATGAGTGGCAGAGTCATCTATCATGACTCGCACCCTGGTCCCGTATACACTACCATGTAGCTTGACCAAGTCATGTGGTCCAAACTGCGGTGACCACAATGACTGAGTCAAACAACACGTGTGCTCTATATCCTCGTGCATCACCTCCACTCCCTTGCAGCTAGAGCTGCCATGAATGGGAAGGGTCTGCACTAGGTGGACCGCCTTTTTGCCCCTTTCAGGAGCCGTACTAGACTCTGGTCCTTTCTTCTTTTCTTCCCCCTTCTTGAGTGGACAGTTCCACTGCGAATGACTAGGGGATAGGCACCTAAAACACAGGTTCTCTCTTTTGGCCTTCTCAAACTGGTCTGTGGATAGCTTAGGCCCTTGTGATCTTTGTTTTTTAATAAAAACCTTGTTTTTCCCAAAAGGCAACTTTTTCTTAAATTTAGTGGTGCTAAGAGGTTTAAGGGGCTGATCCGTCTCCATAGGAGTATACTGAGGACGGTTATGGTCCTCATATATCTGTGCATATTTGATCGCCTCCTCAAACGTCTTAGGCGCATTCCTCCTGACTTCCCTCTTTATGGCTTTATCCAAGCCCCTAACAAACCCTCTGGTCTTCTGAAAATCATCTAGACCCTTAAGCTTCAAAGTGATCTCTCTATAGTGGGATAGATAGACTAAAAGAGGCCTGCCTCTTTGAGTAATCCTATCCCACTCATCCCAATTCCTCTCCTCTTCATTTTCAGGAAGAAACTCTTTTAGGAAAAGAGTCTCAAACTGAGTCCAGTCACTAGGGATAGAGTTCGCCTCCTTAAGACTCATCCACCACTTATAAGCACGTGGGCCGAGGGAAAGACTCGCCTCTAGCACACGATACTCAGGTGGGGTGCCCTTTAATTGATGCAAATCATGCCACTTTTGTAAAAAAGTGTAGATTGCATCCTTATTCCTGTCTCGGTCATCCCCGGTGAAGGTAGGTGGCTTCAAATCTTTCAGGAGGGGAGCTTCCCTAGAGCTCTCTCCTTTATGCTTACTAGGAAGAGAAGTCTCTTTCCTAGTAATGTCTAGAGGAATGGTAGGAGTCTCTCTTTCCTTCCTAGCTAGGAAAGAGGTGACACTAGTCTCAAGGGAGATCATTTGAGACTTAAGCTGCTGTATAAGAGATGTAATGCTACCCAAATCTTTCTCTAACTTAAGGGTTTGTTCTTTCAAATCAATGAATTGGTCATGAGTGACAAATTCATCCATAAGCTCTTCATAAGTATACTCTTGCTGTGAAGGCTCTTTTTCTTCTACATTCTCTTCTATTTCTTGTCCTAACTCTACTTTTTCCATCCTAGCATCCTGATCCTCTAGTTGCTCTCTAGATGGAGAAGTGGTCTCAACTACTTGTTTGCCTTTAGTTTCCATGTTTAAGTACCCTTCCCCCGTTTGCTAACTAGAGTGTATAAAAATGAATGGAAGTAGAGTTTAAATATGCAAGAAGAAGAGAAATATAACACAAGAGCACTTCCCTGATACAAAGTAGAGTTGCGGAAGCTAAATCCAAATGGTCCTTGATGCTTCAAACCGCTGATTTCGATTCCTCGCCAGTCCCAAAAGAAAATTGGAAATGTCCGCTTGGTCGGGGAGGTTCTAGACACCATAAACCATCAAAATAACACCAAAAGTGCGTAGGAAAAACCCCAAATGGGCAAACTGAGTGTAACTGAACAATTTCAGAGATTTTCCAATCCTCGCCAGTCCACAAATTGTTGCCCAGCACCTGCACTTCAAGAATTTGAGACACTCCCAAGTGAAAAAATTGGATTTGGAGTCCGGATGAAGAAAAACTAGGCCCGGGAGTGGCCGCCTAGTTCCTGCTGAAGCGCTGCAGAGAGATTTTGGTAGGGCAAATCTCTTCCAAATCCAACACGATGGTCTCTGAGCAAAGCTTGAAAGCGTAGCTTCGAAACGTGACCAAGATATTTGAAATCCGATATGGTATGAAGAAGATATAGTCCGGAGAAGTGAGGTATGTCACCGGTGGGAGGTAAAAAGGTAACCCTCTTGAAGTAGAGACTTTGAAGAGCTCCAAACTGAAGGACTGAAGCTTTTCAATGAAAACCCAAAACCCTAAACCCTTCTCCACAGCCCGTAATACATATGTGCATCCTCATTTAACCAATATCTTGATCCAAGCCATCATCTTCATGCTCCAAAGTTTATTAAAAAACTCGAATTTTTTTTCTACAACTGGGAACCTCTATTTCTTCGAAAGAAAAATGGAGATACCTGTCGACAGAGAGCTTTATCCCATATATGCGTGGGTTGCAGGCTTTTTTGAGGTATAATAAGAAAGCTCTAGAGAGCTTTGATCATCCAAGAGTGGGGAAGGAGGAGCAAGGCCCCCCCCCCCCGTGGGTCGACGGACGCCTGCGGGCTCTCCTCTCTGCGCACGGCGGTGAATTCTCGGTCGTCTGGCGTGGGCGCCTCGTTTGGTGTGCCTGTGGGCCGTCCGTCGCACGTGCGGCGTCTACTGGCGCTGTCCTGCTCTGATACCAATGTTGAATGATGGCTCCGATGAGCTCCCCAATTTTACTAACTTCTGCACGACTATCGAGGTCGTCTTCTCAGAGATGAGTGCGCACGGAGATGCTTCTTCGAATGACCGCCCAGCCGCGTAGTCCATCATTAGTTACCCTTTCTCTCTCTTCATCATTGTGAGTCATCCCCCCACATGGGTTCACACATGGGTGCCACATGGCACTCATGTGTGAGCCCATGTAATAACCAATCTAAGAGGTGGTTCACACCTCTTCTGAGGGGTTCTCCATATAACAGGTTTGGGGTTTCTATGGGTTATTGTTGCGATTAGGAAATTTCCAAGATCAAAAGAAAACTCCAATATTGGAAAAAATGTAGCTTAATATGGTGGGAAATGCAATTTTGATAAAAATCCTGATCATTTCCTCTATCATCTATTTTTTGTCTTATGGAAGATTAAAAAACAATGAGTTATTAAAGATTGAGAGAGCCTACATAAACTTTTTTTGGACGGGAGATTCCAAAAGGAGGGGATGCCTAAGATTAAATGGGAGACGTGTACTTTGCCCAAGGATTTAGGTGGTGTGGGCATTCTAGATGAGAATAATATGGTGAATAAGCTTTTGGCTAAATGGATGATCAAAGCATGAGGTATTTATAAAGAATCTTGGGCCAAACTATGGTCAATAAGCTTGTAGCTAAATGGATTATCAAACTTGTTTGGGATAAGGATCAAAGCCTCTTTGATGACCTATGATGGAAAGACCTTGACTAGATAATTCTCTTGTTCTCTCCATTCCCACTTGTCCCCAAGGGATTGGATATGATATGTTGGCACATTTGGCAAGCCTAAATGTTTGGCTAAATATTCAGGACTACTTATCAATTCATGTACCTCACATGGAGGACCACATATGAACACCATCTTGTCCATATATGTGTATTTATCTTTGGATAAATGTAAAAGATAGAGAAATCTCATGAGGTTAGGGAGCTCAACCCCTGACTCATGTGGTAGAAGGAATCAATTCAAATCACCCCTAAAGTGTAGGAACACTTTTAGGTGAGGGAAATTCAAAATTCAAACTCATGAGTTGAGCATAAAAAGAGAATCTTTTAGTCATGGGTTAGAGAGAGTCATTCTAAGAGCTATTGATCTACCTGATTGAGCATACCTTGAGCTCCCCTTATGTATGAGTAGTGCATTACACTCCCTTTGTATCATATGTTCATTAGCATACATAATTTGATCATTTCTTCAAGTTCATTTCTATCTGCTACTCTTTGTTGCATCTTCATCATTTCAGTGATTTTGAAGAAGTTACATGTATACTCAACCACTTGATGCAATTTAACTTGGTATAGTTACAATGATGTCCACTATCTACATATCAAAGTTTTCTTATTTCTGGTTCAACCAATCTTGAGATATGAACTGATGAAGTCGACTATGTCTGCACATCATCTTGCTCCTGAAATGCCGAGATGATCCCCCTGAGTTGCTAAAATCATTTCTCACTGTATCCTGCCTCTAAATTCATGAAATAAATTGCTTTAGTTACCTATAAAGTTGATTTAGATGTGTGCAAAACCTCTCTGGTCAATTCATTCATGGTTGTGAGCTCTGAGAAAAATACTAAGAACTTGCATTCCCAAAATAGAAGTTTTTCCCTCATTCCTTGCATATGCAAGTTATCTATTTTGGTGCAAACTTTTGGGAATGATATTCTGTGCAACTCTAGCTTATCTTTGGAGCATACCCAAACATCTCCTCACAATGGTATTAGAGCAGTTACAAATCAACATGGGAGATGGATTTCCTTCATCAATAGAAAAATTTGATCGAGGTAATTACTCAGCTTGGTCACTTAGAATGGAAGCTTATCTTCAAGGGAGAAACATCTATGGTTACATTTCTCGAGATGAGATGATGTGAATCCTCAGAAGCAAAGGACAACCAACTCAAGAAGAACAAGAGAGGTTAACCATATGGTGCTCAAAGGATGCTCTAACCAGGTCATACATTCTTAACTCAATCTTTGATTATTTAATTCCACACATCAGGAATTGCAAGACTTCACAAGATACTTGGAATGCTCTTGAAGCATTCTTCTCATCAAGTACCAAGGCAAGAAAAAAACAGCTAGGGATGGAGTTCATTACACTCAAGAAAATGCCCATGCAAAGTGTGACTAAATTTCTCACGAAAATGAAGGACCTAGCACATCAACTTGGGAGCATTGGAGAAGTCATTGATGAAGAGCAGATATTAAGTCAAGTGATCAATGGAATAAATGCAAATGACAAATGGGAAGCTTTCACCATGACCATGGACCTCTACATGGATATGTAGATACTTGATTTCAACACTCTCATGGGAATATTGTTCACACATGAGGTAAGGCTTAAGAGGAATGGAGATAACTCAAAAAGTAATCAATCCTCTACCCTATATATAGATAAGAACAAGAATAAGGATGGTAAATGCTGATGGAGAGTGTTAATCTCCAAAAGAAAAAGTTATCCTTGATGTTAGAGCACCTCTATATCAAGAATAACTCAAAAGCTTTACCAATTTGGAGGATCAATACTCAATTATCAAGATCTTGAACAAACTGTGAAGTAAGTTGATACTCAAAAAGTTTGCTCCACATAATTCATTCATTGACTGATCAAATGTGTAAAGTTTTTTATAAAACTTTGCACAAGGTGTTGTCTATAGATTGCGCACCTTCTCCAAGTTAAATCATTCCAAAAGATTAAGTATATCTTAAGAAATGAATCAAACAGTTCACCTATGTCTGAAACTATTCTCCACTATAGTCGACTTTGACACCTGCAACTTCTAAAGCATGGTTCTCCCAAAGTACAACCTGGTTAATCAAATGCTTTTAGCCATAGCTAGCTTACCTTCCACCTTAAAGAATGAGTACTTGCTTGCTCAAAAATTTACACTATGGAAGGAGAACTAACCAGAACATTAACATCAAATTTTGCGCCTACTGTAACTCACTTCTTCACATTTACACATGTAAATGTTCCTACTCTCAATTCTCTCAGCTTGATCACAATTGGGCATTCAAAATTTAACCATAGACTCATTAACTATGGATTTAGATGCCTACAAAAGGATTCTTGAAGTGATCAAGCACAGAAGGAGAACACACAAAAATATCGGGCGCAACGTTTCTTCATTTCTAAGAAGTTTTACATCCGAGTGATGAGAAAGATTTCCTATACCTCTACAATGGTTAATAACTCTTAAAACTTCTAATTCTTCTCTTTACATGCTCTCTCATATTTGCCCCGACTTTTTACTGGTATATATAGGCATATATGTACAAGCTCATGACCATACAAAAGGTATAAGTGAGCTAACTCTAAATTAATGTACATATGTATACAAGTCTTCATCTTTTGAACATGTACTATCTTCAAGCTTCATAAATCAATCTTTTCTTCATTCTTTGAGTTCAATTCTTTATCCAAAACATCAATTGTTGATTTTCTTGCACCAATAGCTCCCCCTCAATCATCAATTGAGGTTTTCTCTATCTTCTTTATACCTGCCATGTCTTTGAATCTCTGTAGCTTTGGTCCATCCAAGCTTTTGGTTAGCATATCTGCAATCTGATCTTTTGTTGAAGTATGTATGACTTCAATCTCCTTATCCATCACCTTCTCTCTTAGAAAATGATACTGAATCTCAATGTGCTTAGTCCTATCATGAAAAATAGGGTTAGTAGTTAGATACAATGAACTCATGTTATCTCCATGAATAGTGGGTGTATGTTGAATGATGTCAAAACTCTTCATAAGAGTCTTTAGACATATGAATTCCTTTGTAGCTTCAACCATACCTTTATACTCTGCCTCTGTAGATGATAAAGCAACTGTGTGTTGCTTCTTAGAACACCAAGAGATTAACTTATCTCCCACATAACACAAGTATCCATATGTTGATCTCCTATCATCAGGATTACCTGCCCAATCTGTATCACTATATATCTTGATGTTTGTATCTGATGTAAAAACATAATACAAACCTTCTTTGAGTGTGCCCTTAATGTACCTCAACACCCTTTGTCCTGCAACCGAATGTTCTTTCCTAGGACAATGCATGAATTGAGACAACACTCCAACTGCATATGACAAATCAGGCCTAGTTAATGAAGCATAGATAAGACTACCAACTAGACTTCGATACAACTTCATATCCTTGAATTCTTCTCCTCCATATTTGCTCAATTTATGGTTCACCTCCCATGGAGTAGGTGCTACCCTTCAATATTCCATTTTAAACTTGATCAACAAATTCTTCAAATACCTTTCTTGAGTTACATACACTCCATGTTGAGTGTATGAGATCTCCATGCCCAAGAAATATGACAAGTCTCCCAAGTCACTAATCTTGAACTCTTTCTCCATTTGCTTCTTTAGGCTTTGTATTCCCTTCTCATCTGTACATGTAAGAATTATATCATCAACATATATGCACATGTAAATGAACCCATCATCACTTGCTTTGACAAGCAAGCTACTATCTACTTTAGATACTTGAAAACCAAGTTCCTTCAAGAACTTAACAAGTCTATAATTCCATGCCCTTGGGGCCTACTTCAAACCATACAAAGCTCTTTTGAGCTTACATACATGATCTAGATACCTTTCATCTCTGAATCTGCTCCATAAAAACATCATCTGAAAGATAACCATTTAGAAAAGCATTCTTCATATCTAATTGACATAATCTCCAACCTTTACATGCAGGAATGGCTATGAGTGTCCTGATGGTTGTCATCTTTGCCACAGGACTATAGGTCTCATCATGATCTATTCCATATGTCTGAGCAAACCCTTTCACAACAAGTCTAGCTTTATATCTAGACACACTTCCATCTGCATACCTCTTTGTCTTGTAGACCCATTTGCATCAAATGATCTTCTGACTATTTGGTTTAGGAACCAAATCCCATGTCTCATTCTCCATCAATGCATCATACTCTTCGTGCATAGCTTTCTTCCAATTTTCCTTACCTTTTGCCTCTTCATATGTAGAAGGGTCTTCATATGCTTTTACCATATAAGCATAATCTTTAATAGCCAAAAAAGAAGTGTCATAGCTATACCTTGTAGGTTGCCATTTGTGTCTTGATGACCTTCTGAGTTCTCCACTTCTTGAAGTTTTTGGTTCATCACATTCTGGATCAAACCTTGGCACTTCTTCAAATTCAACTTGTACTTCATTGTTCTCTTCTTCATCAAATATTTGAACCTTTGATTTACCTTTCTTCTGATTCACAATTTCTTCATCACCTGCATGAATATTGATTGTACCTGCATACCAAGTACCTTGCTCATCAAATGTAACATGCTTTGATACAAGGAATTGCTTTGTGGATGGAGTCCACAATCTATATCCCATCTGCTTATCATCATATCCAATGAACACATACTTTTCAGCTTTAGGTTCCAATTTGTGCCTCAACTGAGATGCCACATATGCATAGGCTAAACACCCAAACACTTTACAATGATCTAAGGTAGGTCTCTTACCCCACCATGGCTCACATGGTGTCATACCCTGCAAAGCTTTACATGGTAACGTATTGACCAAATATGCAGCTGTATTTATAGCCTCAGCCCAGAAATAATTTGGACAATTTTTCTCCTTCATCATGGATCTTGCAAACTCAACAAGAGTTCTATTTCTCCTTTCTACTACACCATTTTGTTGAGGAGAGTGTTGGTGCAGGGCAATCAACAATTGAAGTTTTGGATGAAGAATTGAAGTCAAGGATTGAAGAAAAGACCAAGTCATGAAGCATGAATGAAGTGCATATCCAGAAGATAAAGATGTGTATACATATGTACATTATTTTAGAGCCAGTTCATCATATACTTTTGTATGGTCATGAGCTTGTAAAAATTTGCCTATATATACGAAGAAGATGTCAGGGAAAAATAAGAGAGATTATGTGAGAACAAGATTTGAAAAGAATTAGATGTCATTAGACTTTTAGAAGTGAGTAGAATCTCTCTCATTACTTAGATGTAAGAATTTCTCAGAAATGAAAAATGTTGCACCCGATCTTTCTGTGCATTCTCCTTCTATGCTTGATCATTTCAAGAATCCTTTTGTAGTTTCTAAGTCCATAGTTAATGAGTCTATGGTTAAAGTTTGAGAGCCTAATTGTAAACAAGTTGTGAGAATTATGAGTAGGAACATTCATATGTGAAGAAGTGTTCACTGGTTCCTGAAACAAGCGCAAAATTTGATGTTAATGTTTTGGTCAATTCTCCTTCCACAGTGTAAAGTTTTGAGCAAGCAAGCACTCAATCTTTAAGTTAGAAGGTAAGCTACCTGTGGCTAAAAGCATTTGCATAAAGGGTTCTAGATTGAGAAAACCAAGTGTTAGAAGTTATAGGTGTCTGAATCGACTTCTCAGAAGAACTGTTTTAGACATAGGTGACTTGCTAAATTCATTTCTCAAGATATACTGAATCTTTTGAGGTGATTTAACTTGGAGGAGGTGCGCAAACTATAGGCAACAACTTGTACAAAGTTTTATCAAAAACTTTATACATTTGATAAGTCAATGAGAGAGTTATGTGGAGCAGACTTTTTGTGTAGTCATCTTCTTCACAGTTTGATCAAAATTTTGACAATTGATTATTGATCCTTTAAATTGATGAATGGTTTGAGTTACTCTTGATATAGAGGTGCTCTAACTTCAAGAGTAGCTTGTTCTTTTGGAGATTAACACTCTCCATCAATGGTATCAGAGTAGGAAGCATCAAAATTGAAGGAAGGAGGACCTCGACTGCTGCAGACATAAAGAATTCAACAATTAAAGATTCAGAAGGTGAAAACTTGAGATCAAAACTTGAGAAGGAGGCCAAACGACATCAAGGAATACAAAAGGAGTATCTTTCGAAGTAGAGGTACATCTATTACTTGTAAAGATTGAAGAATTCAATACACAGGTGAAGAAAGGATGGGAGATTCTCTTCAGATAGAGAAGCTAGATAGAGAGAACTATCCAGCATGGTCAATTAGGATGGAAGCTCATCTTATGAGCAAAGACTTGATAGCTTATATTAGAGGTGAAGAAGAAAAGCCTCAGTTCAGAGATCCTAGTGTTCCAACTAGGGAGGAATTATCACAATTGAAGAATTGGATGAAGAAAGATGCTCAAGCTAGGAGCATTATCTATATGGCAGTCAATGACTACTTGCTACCTCACGTCAGAGGTCTTGAAAGTGCAAGTGATATATGGAATGCTTTGGAGGAGCATTTTCAAAACACCACAAAGTCAAGGAAGGCATCCTTGTGGGCAGAATTTACCACTTTCAAGAAGAAGGCCTCTCAATCTATCTTAGACTATGTAACAAGGATGAAGGACATTGCAGATGCATTAGGAGCAGTTGATGAAGACATTGAGGAGGATATTTTGGTAAGGCAAATCCTCAGAGGTTTGAGAGGTGATGACAAATGGAAGCCATTCATTTTGTCTACTGAATTATCACTTGATCATTTTACTCATGACTTAAATCAGTTGCTAGGACATATGTTAACCTTTGAGCAGGATGTCAAAGGTGAATGTGACAAGAGTGCAGGTCATGCAATGTATTCAAAGGATAAGAAGAAGAATATCAAAGGGAAGCAACAAGCAAATGAAGATGAAGGTACAACTAGCCAAGCTAACTTCCTAAGAGGAAGAGGAGGTGGCAAAGGTAGAGGAAGAGGCAGGAGTAATAAAGATGGAGTCAAAGCTTGCTGGATTTGTGGTAAGACAAATCACTTAGCTAATGATTGTTGGCATAATACTCAGAATAATGGTGGATATAATCAGAATTTTAATTCAAGAGGAAGAGGTGGCAGAAATCAAAGAGGTAATTTTAGAGGTAGAGGTAGTAGGGGTTACTTTGGAAGAAATGCAGGTAGAGGATTCCAAAGTCAACAATACAACAATACCTACTACAATTATGCTTCAGATAAGAAGGAGGATTCAACAATGATAATGAATGCAACTTGTGAAAGGCAAAGTGAAGACCAAAGAGTCTTCTACATTGACTCAGGGTGTAACAATCACCTGAGTGGTAATATAGCATTGATGACTGACTTGGAAAATAAGGTAACTAATCATGTAGTTCAAACAGGTGACAATACAAAGCATAATGTGAAGTCAATTGGATCAGTGAAGGTCAAGGATGGTAGTACTCTCCTGAGTAAGGTTTTGTATGTTCCTACAATTCCTAAAAATCTGATAAGTGTAGGACAAATTGTTGAAAAAGGTTATGAAGTTAGGTTCACTAATGAAGGAGTGTTTGTGGAAGACCCTAGCAATGGGTATAAACAAATTGTTTCAGGGAAGAAAGAAGGAAGATTATTCACATTGAAGATCCAAGGTAATGTTGGTCATGCCTTGTTCACTTATGGAGGACATAAGATCTCTGAGTTAGATCTTTGGCACAAGAGGCTTGGACATTTCAATGAAAGACTTATCAAAGATATGATTAATAATGGTTCAGTGCTTGGATTGCCTAATGTTGCAGGTCAACATATGACATACAAATATGAGGCATGTCAATTAGGTAAGGCTCATAAGCAATCTTATTCCAAGCATGGGTTTATGTACTCAGAGAAGCTTGAATTGGTACACACAGATATGTGGGGACCATCAAAGGATTTTAGTATCAATGGCTCAAGGTATTATGTGATTTATGTTGATGATGCTACCAGATGGATCACTATCTATGTAATCAAAGATAAGTTAGAGGTATTCAATACATTCAAACATTATCATGTGTATGCAGAGAGAATTACAGGTCGTAAATTGAAGAGACTAAGGTCAGATGGAGGGGGAGAGTATTTCTCTAATGAGTTCAGCGATTATTTGTGGAATGCAGGTATAAAGAGAGAGGTTACTTGCAAGTACTCTCCTCAACAAAATGGGGTTGCAGAGAGAAGAAATAGAACTCTTGTTGAGTTTGTAAGGTCAATGATGAAGGAGAAAAATTGCCCTAATTATTTGTGGGCTGAGGCTGTAAACACAGCTACTTATTTGGTCAATAGGTTACCATGTAAAGCTTTGCAGGGTATGACACCATATGAGGCATGGTGGGGTAAGAGACCTACTCTAAATCATTGCAAAGTATTTGGATGTTTGCCATATGCATATGTGCCATCACAATTGAGGCATAAATTGGAACCTAAAGTAGAAAAATATGTGTTTATTGGATATGATGATAAGCAGATGGGATATAGGTTGTGGAGTCCATCCACAAAACAACTCCTTGTATCTAAGGATGTTACATTTGATGAGCAAGTTACTTGGTATGCAGGTACAATCAATATTTATGCAGGTGACGAAGAAATTGTGGATCAAAAGAAAGGTAAATCAAAGGTTCAGATATTTGATGAAGAGAAGAATAATGAAGTACAGGTTGAAGTTGAAGAAGTGCCAAGGTTTGATCCAGAATGTGATGAACCAGAAACTTCAAGAAGTGGAGAACTCAGAAGGTCAACAAGGCACAAATGGCAACCTACAAGGTATAGCTATGACACTTCTTTTTTGGCTACCAAAGATTATGCTTATATGGTAAAGGTAGATGAAGACCCTTCTACATATGAAGAGGCAAAAGGTAAGGAAAATTGGGAGAAAGCTATGCAAGAAGGGTATGATGCATTGATGGAGAATGAGACTTGGGATTTGGTTCCTAAACCAAATAGTCAGAAGATCATTGGATGTAAATGGGTCTACAAGACAAAAGGTTTGCAGATGGAAGTGTGTCTAGGTATAAAGCTAGACTTGTTGTGAAAGGTTTTGCTCAGACATATGGTGTAGACTATGATGAGACCTATAGTCCTGTGGCAAAGATGACAACCATCAGGACACTCATAGCTATTGCTGCATGTAAAGGTTGGAAATTATGTCAACTAGATGTGAAGAATGCTTTTTTAAATGGTTATATTTCAGATGATGTTTTCATGGAGCAACCACAAGGATTCAGAGATGAAAGGTATCCAGATCATGTGTGCAAGCTGAAGAGAGCTTTGTATGGTTTGAAGCAGGCCCCAAGGGCATGGAATTATAGACTTGTGAAGTTCTTGAAAGAACTTGGATTCCAAGTATCTAAAGCAGATAGTAGCTTGCTTGTTAAAGCAAGTGATGATGGGTTCATTTACATGTGAATATATGTTGATGATATAATTCTTACAGGTACAGATGAGAAAGGCATTCAAAGCCTAAAGAAGCAAATGGAGAAAGAATTCAAGATCAGTGATTTGGGAGACTTATCATATTTCTTGGGCATGGAGATCTCATACACTCAACATGGAGTGTATGTAACTCAAGAAAGGTATTTGAAGAACTTGTTGATCAAGTTTAAGATGAATGATTGTAGGGTAGCACCTACTCCAATGGAGGTGAATTACAAATTGAGTAGATATCGAGGAGAAGAGTTCAAGGACATGAAGCTATATCAAAGTTTGGTTGGTAGTCTGATTTATACTACACTAATTAGGCCTGACTTATCATATGTAGTGGGAGTATTGTCTCAATTCATGCATTGTCCTAGGAAAGAACATTGGATTGCAGGTCAAAGAGTGTTGAGGTACATTAAGGGTACACTCAAAGAGGGTTTGTATTATGGTTTTACATCAGATACAAACATCAAGATATATAGTGATGTAGATTGGGCAGGTAATCCTGATGATAGGAGATCAACGTATGGATACTTATGTTATGTGGGAGATAAGTTAATTTCATGGTGTTCAAAGAAGCAACACACAGTTTCTTTATCATCCACAGAGGCTGAGTATAAAGGTATGGTGGAAGCTGCAAAGGAAGTGATATGGCTTAAGAATCTGATGAAGAGTTTTGACATCATTCAGAGTATACCCACTATTCATGGAGATAACATGAGTTCTTTGTATTTAGCTGCTAACCCTGTGTTTCATGCCAGGACTAAACACATTGAGATTTAGTATCACTTTCTAAGAGAGAAGGTGATGGATAAAGAGATTGAAGTCATACATACTTCAACAAAAGATCAGATAGTTGATATGCTAACCAAAAGCTTGGATGGACCAAAGCTACTGAGATTCAAAGACATGGCAGGCATAAAGAAGATAGAGAAAACCTCAATTGATGATTGAGGGGGAGCTGTTGGTGCCTGTCAATCAGCAATTGAAGTTTTGGATGAAGAATTGAAGTCAAGGATTGAAGAAAAGACCAAGTCATGAAGCATGAAGGAAGTGCATATCCAGATGATAAAGATGTGTATACATATGTACATTATTTTAGAGCCAGTTCATCATATACTTTTGTATGGTCATGAGCTTGTAAAAATTTGCCTATATATACAAAGAAAATGTCGGGGAAAAATAAGAGAGATTATGTGAGAACAAGATTTGAAAAGAATTAGATGTCATTAGACTTTAAGAAGTGAGTAGAATCTCTCTCATTACTCAGATGTAAGAATTTCTCAGAAATGAAAAATGTTGTGCCTGAACTTTTTGTGCATTCTCCTTCTGTGCTTGATCATTTCAAGAATCCTTTTGTAGATGTCTAAGTCCATAGTTAATGAGTCTATGGTTAAAGTTTGAGAGCCTAATTGTAAACAGGCTGTGAGAATTATGAGTAGGAACATTCATATGTGAAGAAGTGTTCACTGGTTCCTGAAATAGGTGCAAAAATTTGATGTTAATGTTTTGGTCAATTCTCATTCCACAGTTTAAAGTTTTGAGCAAGCAAGCACTCCATCTTTAAGTTAGAAGGTAAGCTACCTGTGGCTAAAAGCATTTGCATAAATGGGTTCTAGATTGAGGAAACCAAGTGTTAGAAGTTATAGGTGTCGGAATCGACTTCTCAGAAGAACAGTTTTAGACATAGGTGACTTGTTAAATTCATTTCTCAAGATATACTGAATCTTTTGAAGTGATTTAACCTGGAGGAGGTGTGCAAACTATAGGCAACACCTTGTACAAAGTTTTATAAAAAACTTTATACATTTGATAAGTCTTCAATGTGAAGAGTCTTCCTTCTTTCTTCCCTGAAACAATTTGTTTATACCCATTGCTAGGGTCTTCCACAAAAACTCCTTCATTAGTGAACCTTACTTCAGAACCTTTTTCAACAATTTTCCCTACACTTATAAGATTCTTTGGAATTGTAGGAACATACAAGAACTTACTCAGAAGAGTACTTCCATCCTTGGCCTTCACTGATCCAATTGACTTCACATTGTGCTTTGTATTGTCACCTGTTTGAACTACATGTTTAGTTACCTTATTCTCCAAATCAGCCATCAAGGCTATGTTACCACTCAGATGATTGCTACACCCTGAGTCAATGTAGAAGACTCTTTGGCCTTCACTTTGCCTTTCACAAGTTGCATTCATAATCAAGGTTGAATCCTCCTTCTGATCTGAAGCATAATTGTAGTAGGTATTGTTGTAGGATTGACTTTGGAATCCTCTACGTGCATTTCTTCCAAAGTAACCTCTACCTCTGAAATTACCTCTTTGATTTCTACCACCTCTTCCTCTTGAATTAAAGTTCTGATTATATCCACCATTATTCTGATTATTATGCCAACAATCATGAGCTAAGTGATTTGTCTTACCACAAATCCAACAAGATTTGGCTCCATCTTTATTGCTTCTACCTCTTCCTCTACCTTTGTCACCTCCTCTTCCTCTTAGGAAGTTAGCTTGACTAGTTGTACCTTCATCTTCATTTGCTTATTGCTTCCCTTTGCTATTCTTCTTCTTATCCTTTGAATACATTGCTTGACATGCACTCTTATCACCTTCACCTTTGACATCTTGCTCAAAGGTTAGGATGTGTCCTAGCAACTAATTTAAATCAAGAGTAAAATGATCTAGTGACAATTCAGTAGACAAAATGAATGGCTTCCATTTCTCATCACCTCTCAAACCTGTAAGGATTAGCCTTACCACTTTATCCTCCTCAATATCTTCATCAATTGCTCCTAATGCATCTGCAATGTCCTTCATCCTTGTTACATAATCAGAGATGGATTGAGAAGCCTTCTTCTTGAATATGGTAAACTCTGCTCACAAAGATGCCTTCCTTGACTTTTTAGTGTTTTGGAAATGCTCCTCCAAAGCATTCCATATATCACTTGCACTTTCAATACCTCTAATGTGAGGTAGCAAGTAGTCATTGACTCCCATGTAGAAATGCTCCTTGCTTGAGCATCCTTCTTCATCCAAGTCTTCAAATTTGATAACTCATCCCTAGTTGGAACACTTGAATCTCTGAATTGTGGCTTTTCTTCCTCACCTGTAATGTAAGCTATCAAATCTTTGCTCATGAGATGAGCTTCCATCCTCATTGATCAAGCTGGATAGTATTCTCTATCCAATTTTCCTATTTGAAGAGGATCTTCCATCCTTTCTTCACCTGTGTATTAAATTCTTCAACCTTTATAAGAAATAAGCTTATCTTTACTTTGAACGAAGTTCCTTCTGATCTTCTTGATATCTTTTGGCCTCCCTCTCAAGCTTTCCTTTCAAGCTTTCACCTTTTGAACCTTCAAGTGTTGATTACTTTATGACTGAAGCGGTTGGGGTCCTCCTTTCTTCAATTTTGATGATTCCTGCTCTCATACCACTGATGGAGAGTGTTAATCTCCAAAAGAACAAGTTATCCTTGATGTTAGAGCACCTCTATATCAAGAATAACTCAAAACCTTTACCAATTTGGAGGATCAATACTCAATTATCAAGATCTTGAACAAACTGTGAAGTAAGTTGATACTCAAAAAGTCTGCTGCACATAGTTAATTCATTGAATAATCAAATGTGTAAAGTTTTTTATAAAACTTTGCACATTGTGTCCCTATAGATTTCGCACCTTCTCCAAGTTAAAGCATTCCAAAAGATTAAGTATGTCTTGAGAAATGAATCAAATAGTTCACCTATGTCTGAAACTATTCTCCAGTATAGTCGATTTTGACACCTGCAACTTCTAAAGCATGGTTCTCCTAAAGTACAACCCGTTTAATGACATGCTTTGAGCCATAGGTAGCTTACCTTCCAAATTAAAGAATGAGTACTTGCTTTCTCAAAAATTTACACTATGGAAGGAGAACTAACCAGAACATTAGCATCAAATTTTGTGCCTGTTGTAACTCACTTCTTCACATTTACACATGTAAATGTTCCTACTCTCAATTCTCTCAGCCTGATCACAATTAGGTTCTCAAACTTTAACCATAGACTCATTAACTACGGAATTAGACACCTACAAAAGGATTCTTGAAATGATCAAGCACAGAAGGAGAACACACAAAAATATCGAGCGCAACTTTTCTTCATTTCTGAGAAGTTTTACATCCGAGTGATGAGAGAGATTTCCTATACTTCTAAAATGTCTAATAACTCTTAAAACTTCTAATTCTTCTCTTTACATGCTCTCTCATATTTTCCCTGAGTTTTTACTTGTATATATAGGCATATATGTACAAGTTCGTGACCATAGAAAATGTATAAATTAGCTAACTCTAAATTAATGTACATATGTATACAAGTCTTCATCTTCTGAACATGTACTATCTTCAAGCTTCATAAATCAATATTTTCTTCATTCTTTGACTTCAATTCTTTATCCAAAACATCAATTGGTGATTGTCTTGCACCAACAAATGCAAGAGTAAAAACTCTGATGATGAAGGTAGTACCTCTCAAGCAAACTTTGCAGGTAGAGGTAGAGGTTCAAGAGGAAGAGGCAGAGAAGGAAGAAAAGGCAAGGGGAGATCTCAAAGCTCCTCTATGTGTGCCATATGTGGCTTAACTAATCACATTACTTAGATTTGTTTCAAGAGTCCTAGAAGCCAAAGAGTAAGGGGATACAATGGAGGAGGCTATGGAAGCTCAAGAGGAAGATTCAACAATAAGAATGGTTACAACAACAATAACTATCAAGGAGGATATAGAGGAAGGAGAGACTAAAACAAATATGCAGATGATCAAACTCAGAAGGACTCATTACTTCTTATGAATATGACCATGAAGCAAGGTAAACTAGATGAACATGTATTCTATATAGACTCCGGTTGCTCAAATCATTTAGCAAGGAATGTAGCTCTACTCTCAAACTTGCAGGATCCAAGAAATAAACATAAAGTCCAAATAGGAGATGATGCAAGGCATCTGGTGGAGAAGATAGGCAATGTAAAAACTTCAGACGCTAATATGAACCTATTGAACAAGTACTGTATGTGCCAACCATAACAAAAAATCTCATAAGTGTTGGTTAGATTGTTGAGAAAGGATTGTAGGTAAGATTTACAAAGAATGGAGCATTTGTTGAGGATCCACATCAAGGATTCAAGAGGATAGCAAGAGGAGAAAAATCACGTAGACTATTTACATTTGAGCTCCAAGATCCTAGGAACATTGCTTTGTTCAATTATGATAGTCAAACATTATCAAAATTGGAAATTTGGCACAAGAGATTAGCTCATATAGGTGAAAGAGCTCGGAAGCAAATCAGTAGGATTAGAGTGTGCTTGGTTTACCAAATATTTACAAGCACACGTGATTTACAAATGCAGTGCTTGTCAATTTGGCAAGTCTCACAGGCAACCATTCATAAAGAAGGGATACATTCATGGATACCTATTGAAGCTAGTACATACAGATGTATGGGGGCCAAGCAAGGGGCCGTCTATCTTTGGATCCAGTTATTATGTGTCTTTCTTTGATGATTGTAGAAGATGGAAAATACTTTACTTTATGAAGCATAAAAATTAAGTGTTCAAATATCTAGCACTTGTTGAAAATCAAACAAGAAAGACTTTGAGGAGGCTAAGGTCAGATGGAGGGAGAGAGTGTTTCTCCCATGACTTTGATGCTTATCACCAAGAGAAAGGAATCAAAATAGAGATTACTAGGTGTCCTCCAAAGCAAAATGGAGTGGTAGAAGGAGAATAGAACCATAGTGGAGGCTGCAAGTGTAATGCTAAATGAGAAGAAATTTCCCAATTACCTATGGTTAGAGGTTGTGTCCAAAGTCGCCTATCTAATCAATAGACTCCCATCAAAATCATTGGATGGGATGAGACCACATGAATCATGGAATGGAAGAAGACCAATTATTGATCATTGCAAGATCTTTGGGTGCATAGCATATGCACATATACCATCACAAATCAGAGGTAAAGTGGATCCAAAGGCAGAGAAATGCATATTCATTGGCTATGAACTTAATCAGAAAGGTTATAGGCTATATAATCCCAGTAATAAAGTTTTCATTGTTAGTAGAGATTTTGTTTTGGATGAACACAAATCTTGGTTTGAAGATGATTGCATGAAAATCAAACTTCCATATGACCTAGAGGAAGACTTTCCAACATTTTCAAAAGAGTAATGAGCATACCATAAAGACTCAAGTGATTTTGATGATGATCAGAAGACTCCAAGAAGATAAATCAATTCTTGGAACTCCAAAGGCAAAGCCAAAGTGCAAGAGATGAGAGATGTGGCATAGTCATCTCAACAAACTAGAAGGAGATCTACTAGAGAGAAAAGGAAGCCCAAAACATATGGTTATGACACCTCCTTGGTCACTAAGCATTCCATTTATATTGCTTAGGATACAAACTCAGAAGAACCATCAACATATGAAGAAGCTAAGAATAAACTAGAATGGAGAGATGCCATGGAAGAAGAAATAGAAGCCCTACAAGAAAATGTGATTTGGGAACTGGTTCCCAAGAAACCATCTATGAATGTCATTGACTCAAGATGGATTTACGAGGTAAAAAAGAATTTTTATGGCTTAATTAATAGGTATAAAGCAAGGCTTGTGGCTAAGGGGTTTGCTAAAACCCAAGGTATAGATTATGAAGAGAGGTTCTCACCTGTGGCAAAAATGTGAGAAGAGATGGTGATACAATCCAAAGATGAAGCTGATGCTACAATAACCTACTCTACACCTACCAAGTTTCACTCTTGGAATGCTTAGTAGACACTTTGAGCTAGCTACTGATGCCATAAAACCTCCTTACTGCTTTGGAAGATCATTCTCCAATTGATTCATCAAAATAGATAACTCAACACAAAATAGATGATAAAAAACTTGTTATTTTGGGATGGAAAGCACTCTGGAATTTTACTTAGAGCTCTTAGTCTGCTAAAATTGACCAAAAAAACTTTGCACACATTCAATCAATTATATGATGAATCTAAAGCAACAAATTTGATGAATCTAAAGCAACAAATTTGATGAATTTTATTTGACTGTAGTGAGAGAAATCAATTTAGGAACATTGGGTTGTCATCCTGACTTTTTAAGAGTAATTTGCATGTATGCATAGGTCACTTCAAATTGATGTAGCTCATAGAGTAAAGACTCAAATGTGATGAAAATTGAGGTGAAAGCAAATACAATTATCATTTTACCTATAGCAACGCAAACCATCTCAAAAGAATAAGTACACAAAGAGAAATCACTGATCAAAGTTGACTAGAAAACATAGAGTAAACCTAAGACAACAGTTGAAGAGAGCACAATTTGTGCTTCAATGATGATCCGAATCGCGATTCTAATTTCCTCTAAGGGACAGCTCTACCCCGTGACTTTCTTCATGGGATTTTAGAGGAATTTTTGAGTTCAAACTTGGTGGGATTCCACATAAAAGTTCCTCCATTCTATGGAATCTCATCTAATTGATTTCTCCTACTTGGATTTCATGATTTGCACCTACGAAGGTTTTGGGATTCCTTTTTTCTGTTTACATTTGAGATTCTACTTTTCTACTTTTACAAGAGAAAGGTTTTATGGCTTCTCTCATTGAGAGTACATACGAGATCATTACACAAATGATTTTACTCAAGCACTAGGCTTGGAAAAATTCACCAACAGCTCCCCCTCAAGCCTAGCATGCTTGAGTCTTCATTCCTCACCGATTTCCATTAGTCTTATCATCCCTTTGAATCTGTTTAGCTTGATACCATCCAATGGTTTTGTCAACATATCTACACATTGAAGATTAGTGGATACATAGGAAAATTGAATGTCCTTGCTCAATAATTTTTCTCTAACATAATGGTAATAAACTTCAATATGCTTAGTTCTAGCATGATAAACAAGATTAGCTGCTAAGTGAAGAAAACTACTATTATCACCATAGATGTGAGGTGTTGAGGTATTTAATCCCAACTCTGAGTGTAAACACTTCAACCACATTGCTGCTTGGGTTACATTTTCCAATCCTCTATATTCATCTTGAGTTGATGATAAAGCAATAGTTGGTTGCTTCTTTGAAGACCATGAGATTAGCTCTCAACCTGCAAAAGACAAATATCTTGATGTACTCTTCCAATCATCCTTAGATCTAACCCAATCTAAATCTGAGTAAATTTTGAGATCAATTTTTGAGGTATAAGGATAAAATGGTCCTTCATTAATTGTGCCCTTCAAGTATTTGAGCACTCTCTTGGTTGCTTCCATATGTGGCTTTCTTGGCTTATGCATAAATTTACTGAGTATGCTAACACTATAGCATATATCTACCCTTGTGAGAATAGCATAGTTCAAGATTCCTACTAAGCTTTGATGGTTTGTGATGTCCTTAATGAATTCTCCTTCATAAGCACTTAGTTTATGGTTCATCTCCATGGGTATATACCTGCCTACAGTATTTTCCATTTTGAATTTAGAAAGCATGTCAAGTACATACTTCCTCTGAGTGATGTAAATACTAGAATCTATATAACTGAGTTCAAGCCCAAGGAAATATGTTAGAGGTACAAGATGACTAATCTTGAATTTATCCTTGATTCTAGCTTTTACCTGCTTGATTCCATTGATGTCATTTCCTGTAATTATTATATCATCTACATATAAACAGAGATATATTACTTTTGACCCATTTCTCTTTATGAATAATGATGTATCTATCTTGCTAGCCTTGAAGCCTTGATCCTACAAATAGGTTACCAACCTATGATTCCAAGCTATTGGAGCTTGTTTCAATCCATATAGAGATTTCTTCAGTTTGCACACATAATTGGGATGATGTGCATCTTCATAACCAGGAGGTTGTGCCATATAGACTTCCTCTGAAATCCATCCATTCATAGTTTGTGTAGCCATAGCAAACATATAGATTTCTATGTGAGTGTTCTAGATTGCTCTATGTGTTAAGAAGTGTTCATCATTCATATCTCACTCATTTCTTGTAATCTTTGACTTGTTAAAAAGATAATAAAGTATTCTAAAGTTGGATCAAATCTCTTGTCATTTATCTACACAATATGATAGAATCAAATTCAAGAGTGACAAGGTGTCTATCTATGTATGCCTATTGAAGATCAAAACTTTTTTATCTTGGAGGTATTGGTTCTCCTAGTAAGAGTAACCACTTTATGTGAAATAACTTGTGTTAGGAAGATATTGCATGCTAGTTTATGGTTGCAAAAGATCTCGGGTTTAGTCTTCATAACCTCAGAGATTTGCTTATTTTAGTAAATAGAGGTTTTGTGAGAGTGCTTGTGAGGCCACCATTGCTTCAAGGCTGCATAGGGAAGTTGCAAATCTTCCCATCAGTGATATCAAAGCTATTCAAAATATAAAAAGCATTCAAAAGGACTTATAGAAGACTTTGAAGGAGTTTGAAGGAAGGAGAGCTACTGTGTCAAGCTCAAAGGCACACATCAAGTGGGATCCTACTAGTGAAGAAGGAGGACATAAGCATCATCTATTGGATAGATTTTGAAGTTCAAAGGTAAATCTCTTGATTTTATTAATTTCATTTGCATCAAAGGGATGTAGAGTGCATTAGAACCCACCATGTCAGAATACAACACTCAAATTGAGAAGTTGGATAAGAATAACTATTAGCCATGGAAGTTTAGGATCTCTAGTTATCTCATGGGAAAAGTATTATGGGACCTCATTATTGGCACAAATGCAAGACCTAGATTAGGAAAGAATCCAACTCCTAATCAACTAAGTAACTTCAAAGAATGGAATGAACGGGATAAGAGAGTCATCTTCGTACTATCACAACACATCAGCAATGCCATGATTGGGCATATACAAGACTTAGATACTTCCATGAAAGTATGCAAAACTCTAGAGAGCCTCTACTCTACTTCAACTAAGGCTAGAAAGATTCAGTTGAAGAATGACCTTAACAACTTGAGGAAAACCCCTAGAAACAACATAAATGACTACATTTTGAAAGTCAAAGAGTTCAATGATGTGTTGAGTTCCATAGGTTGCCACATGGATGATGATGATGACCTAGTTGCATAGACATTAAACAGGCTAAGGGATGATGAGAAGTGGAAGGCTTTTACAAAATTTTTGTATGTCAGAGATACTCATCTAGAATTTGAGCATATGGTGGCCTTGATGGTCATAGAGGAGATGAATATTGGAGGCTCAAAGACAAAGGGCCATGAAGCCCAAGCTTTCTTTGCTAGTAAAGGTAGAGGAAGAGGAAGGAATCAAGGCAAAGGAAGAGGCAGATAAGACATAGGATGAAATGGTGATTCTTACCAAGACCAAGGAACTAGACACTCTTTATCTTCAAGGAGAGGCAAGTTCAAAGGAAAAAGAGGAAGGTTCAATCAAAATAGAGACAATCAAAATTCAGAAGGATGCTTCATTTGTGGAAAGTATGGCCATTATGCAAGAGATTGCTATCAAAGGGAGAAGATAAATTGAACCTACGAAGGTCAAGGTAATTATGCATCTACTTCAAATGAAAATGAGCATATGCTATCTATGATGCAAATGAGTGACTACAAGACACAAGGATCAAGTACATGGTACATTTATAATGGGTGTAGGAACCACATGAGTTGCAACAAGGAGTTCTTCTTAAACATGCAAGTGCCATCAACCAATGGACATGTGGAAATAGGTGATGACACTCCTCATGCTATTATACTTATAGGTGATGTTATGTCAAAAGGTTCTCATAAAGCTAAGTGCTTGAAAGATGTTCTTCATGTTCCCACAATCCCAAAGAAAGTTTTTTTGGGGCAAATGGTTAAGAGAGGATTGCAAGTCAAGTTCAATCAGAAAGGGTGCTTTGTGGAAAAACCTAAAGAGGGGGTACAAATTGATAGGTGAAGGTAGGAAATAAGGAAGGTTGTTCACCTTGAATGTCAGGCTCAACTTCAACCACACAACTTACTTCACATTTGAAAACAAGACGGTAATTGAATTAGACCTATGGCACAAAAGTTATGGACACATAAATACTGGAAAAAAATCCAAATCAATGGAATGGTGCAATAAGAAATTCTGTTAGGGTAAGGTATCTAGTTGAAATACTTACTTATAATTCATTTATGGCTAGACATTATGCTTACATGAGTAAGGCTATTGAAATCTTGTACCAAGAAAGAAAGATATGAAGGTAACTAGAACTTAGTGGGTTTACAAGGTTAAGAAACATTAAGATGGTAGTATTCCGAGGTATAAAGTTAGGCTTGTAACCAAAGGGTTTGCTTAGATATATGGAATGGACTATGAGGAGACCGTTGGCCTTGTGGCTAAGATGACTACATTAAAGCTATCATTGTATTTGTAGCAAGCAAGAATTGGAAGATGTATCAACTTGATGTCAAGAATGCTTTCTTCAATGGAGAGCTACAGAAAGTTTTGTACATGGATCAACCATTAGGGTTTGAAGACAAAGTCAAGGATGGAAATGTTTGCATGTTGAATAAATCATTATATGGTCTCAAGCAAGCCCCAAGAGCATGAAATTAGAGACTTCTGGAGTATCTCATTGTGGATACAATCAAAGAAAAGAATATCCATCATTGTTTTACAAGAAGGAAGGTGAACTATCTGTCTACTTATGTGTAGATGTAGATGACCTAATTATTACAAGAAATTATGAAGATGGTAGAAAGAACATCAAACAGAAAGTTCGGGAAAGAGTTCAAGATCTCGGACCTTGGAGATATAGGGTATTTTATAAGTATTAAAGTTATATATAAGGACAGTGGCATTTGGATCCTATAGAGAAAGTAGATTTGTGATGTCCTGAAGAAGTATGGGCTTACAAGATGCAAACCATTGAGAAATCCTGCGGAGGTGTGTTAACTACAATTGGATCATTGAACTATGCTACTATAACTAGGTGAGACCTCGCATATACAGTTGGTGTGTTATCTCAATTTATGCACACACCCAGAGTTCCACATTTACTTGCAACAAAGAGAGTACTCAATATCTCAAAGGTACACTCAATGAACGTCTATTTTATTCTTTTGAGATGATTGCAAGTGAAAGCATATATAGATGTTGATTGGGTTGGATTCAAAGAAGATAGAAGAAGCACAAGTGTATATGCAACGATGCTTGGCAAGGAAGTCATCTCTTGGATGGCAAAGAAGCAACCCACAATTGCCCTATCCTCCACTGAAGTTGAATACAATGCATTGGCCTAAGTGACTTGTGAGCTTATGGGGCTCAAGAAGCTAATGTTTGATTTAAGTTTGCAAGTTAATCAATTTTCAATCTTGTGTTATAATATGAGCAACATATACCTATCTGCCAATTATATGTTTCATGCTAAGACCAAACACATAGAAGTACATTATCATTACATAAGAGAGAAGGTGTTGGCTAAAGAGGTTCAAATACAACATATAAGTACCAATGACCAATGTGTGTTGACATGCTCACCAAAGCTTTGGATTCAATGAAGCTAATAAGGTTCAAAAAGGGCATTAGGTTATTGGAGCTAGGGGCAAAAATTGAAGCTTGAAGCTTGAGGGGAACTGTTGAAATACAAGCTTCAAATTTATCTTAATTTAACCATGAGATAGGTGCCATTTGGAGATGCATGGAGCAAGCTCTCAAGCACAAGAAACCTCGACTCAATTTGAATTTGAAATACCCCATCAAGAGCCAAAATTTGAACCACACTTAGGTGTGACTAGATGCCTATAAGTTAGGGAAAGTGATCTATAACTTGTAGGGAATCCATCCAACTCTATATTTACACACAATCAGCTTCAGTTTTTAAGTCTCTGCATAGGTGTGTGCTCTTGGCGATTTTTGGCAAGCAATTTAGTAGGCCCCTAAGCTAAGCAAGCCCTCTCCTTGCTTGCTTGAGTGATTTGAATAAAGTTTGTGTAGCCACAACTAACACACAGATTTTTGTGTGGGTGTTCTAGATTACTCTTAGTGTTAAGCAATGTTCATTAGTCATACCTCACTCATTTATTGTAATATTTGTCTTGTTAGAAATCTAATTAAGTCCTTTAAAGTTGGTTTGAATTTCCTATCATTTCTTTGCACAGTATGAGAACCAGATTCAAGAGTGACTAGGTGTCTATCTATGTATGCCTAGTGGACATAATAACTTTTCTATATTGGATGTATTGGTTCTCCCAATAGATATACCCATCCTACGTTAAAAGAATTTGAATTATCAAGGTGTCAAAGTCTAGTTTATGTGTGCAAAATTTCTCGGTTTCAATCTTCATAACATTAGAGATTGGATAGTAAATAGAAGGTTTGAGGCCATGTAACATAATCCTAGTAGGAGATGGTTGAACTATGCTCTAAGAGAGAGGATTAGGAAGTAATCCTCAACCATGGCTTTTGGGGCAAGTGGTTAGCCCATTACATTCCTAACCAAGAGGTTGTGAGTTCAATTCCTTACATTCGTATCAGAGCCTATAGGAAGTAGGCTTGGGCAAGGTGGAATGATCCAATGGCCTCTAAAAAAGGCGCTTAAGCATCCTCTATGTGAAAGGGTAGGAATTGTGGAAGGCGCGCGTCGGTTTCAAGGATGGACCTTACAATGATTGGGGTGTATCTCTCAATCCGTAGGTCGGATTGAGGCGTGTAATATACCGTTGGAAAGCTCTCGGAACGAACTTTCCAATGAGCTAGCTTGGAAGTATGAATTCCTTGGGAATCCTTGGGTGGAACTTGATTGAGTGTTCAAGATACCAAGCATGGGTGAGAACAAGGAGTGTTCAAGATACCAAGCATGGGTGAGAACAAGGTTCAAGACTGAGGTTGAGAACAAGGGCTCGAGACACCAAGGTTGCGAACAAGAAGGTTCAAGACACCAAGGTTGAGAGCAAGGGTTCAAGAGACCAAGGTTGCAAAAAAGGTTCGAGAAACTGTGCGAGGTTGAGGGACATCAATTCAAGGGCACCTAGGGAGTTCAAGGGACTGATCACCGAGGCTAGAGGGATACAAGAGTAGATCATTGAGGACAATGATCAACCAAGGGGGGAAGAATGTAACATAATCCTAGTAGGAGATGGTTGAACTACGCTCTAAGAGAGAGGATTAGGAAGTAATCCTCAACCATGGCTTTTGGGGCAAGTGGTTAGCCCATCACATTCCTAACCAAGAGGTTGTGAGTTCAATTCCTTACAGGCCACCATTCCTTCAAGATTGCATAAGGAAGTTGCAAATCTTCCCGTCAAACATGAATGTCCACAATTATTATGCCATCATCAAATTTCCTTGCATATAATGAGTGATCTACATCACATATAGAAAATCCAATTGAAGTCACATAATCAGCAATCCTTGCATGCCATGATGCTTTGGATGCTCATATCATTGCAGTTGGTCCATGTATATTTCTTTCTACAAATAACTACGTAAGAAAGAATGCTTCACATCGGTTGGATGCAAATTGCAACTGTTTTTTGTAAAAAATGCAACAAGTGCTCTAACATTAGCCATTTTTTCTATGGGGCTTAATGTTTCTCCATAATCAGTGCCACACTTTTGTGCATATTCTTTTTTTAATTATCATGTTTTATTATTGGTTATGCTATCATTGTCATTTTCTACCTTGTAAATGCACTTGCATCCTATAGGATTCTCTCCTTGTGGAAATGGAATCAGGTTCCATGTTTCATTTCCATAAATTGCACCCATTTTCTCATCCATAGCTTTTTCTCCAAATTTGAATGTCCAATTGCATCTTAAAAAAAAGAGGGTTCAACCTTGTAATACCTTAAACATGTAACAACAATGACAATCCGTGTAGCTATCATACATTAATTGCTACACTAAAATCCTCCCCAAATCTTCTTCTCCTTTAATAATTCTTCTTCTTTTTCTTCTTGTATCATTTTCATGTTCATTTGTTACTCTTGGAGTCTTCATAGAGGTCAATCTAAGTTCCTCATCAAGACTCTTTTCTCAATTGCATGATTCTTCATCAATATCTTCAAAACATGTAGACGTTTTGTTACCAAAATTAATATTTTCTTTACCTTTCTAGGATGTAGTTGATGAATTTGTTGGACCAAAATTTCCACATAATCTTCCACTCCAAGGGTTTGAATTGGAACTATTTGTAGGAGACACATCTACTCCAGTCAGGACTTGAGATTCTCCACTTGATTTTTCAGTGTTTACTTTGTCATTTGAATCAACAGTAAGTTCTTATAAGCATCAACATAAAACTTTTCCATTTCATCAAGCACATCTCTGCTTGTCTTCACCTGGTGTGTGATTGGGTTGCAACATTTATATCCCCTTTGCTCAAAGCAATACCCAATGAAGATACATTTATCTACCTTTGGTTGAAGCTTTTTAAATAAGAAGACATGTACTCCCCCTCTCGATCAAAGTTGAGGGTGCCCAATTTACATGATCACAAAATTTTGGCCATAACTAGGAAAACTTTGAAGCACATAAATGCTTCAAACTTTTCTTTCAATGGATACACCCATGCATCCTTGGAGGATGCGGCAATAAAAGTCAAGAAATAAAGGTAGTTCTCAAATGGAGGTGTCTTCATAGGACCATATGCATCACTATGAACAAGCTACAATTTCTAAGCATCTTGCACTAAATCCTCTTTTGCTAATGAGGAATGTTGCATTTTGCCCAAAATAAAACCTTCTGAGATATGTTTACAAGGTGCATTATTTTTGGGTAGAGAGGATACAATTTCAAATTTTTATAGGTGAAACAAACTAAGAAAATTTAGATGACCAAAGCATGCATCCCAAAGCTTTGCATATGAGATAGTTTGAGAATCTTGAACTGCATATGCTAAATCATTCATAGATTTTGCATAGCCTATGAGCTTATACAACCTACTACATAAAATTCTAGAAACAATAATAATATCACCATATAAGACATCATCGAGAATATATATGTCATAAAAAATTTTGACAACCAAGCCAATCTTGGCTAATGTTGAAACTGACAACCAATTTTTCTTGAACACTAGCACATATAAAGGTGTTCACTCACTTTGAGAATTTTAAGGTTATGGTGGAAATGCAGACAGGGAAGTATATTTAGACATTAAGATCTAATGGAGGAGGTGAATACATGTCAAATGAGTTCAGTAGCTTTCTAAAAACTCATGAATTTTGATGATAATTTTCATGCAAGTACACACCACAACAGAATGGTGTTGTTGAACTAAAAAATAGACATCGCCTTGATGGTTGAGAAGAATATGCCTCATGGTTATTGGACAGAAGCTATACACACTGTTGTATACATCATGAACATAACTCTGAATGTTATTGTATATCAAGTTACACCTAAAGAGAATTTTACAGGTAAAAATCCAAACTTATCACATATGAAAGTATTTGGTTGTATTGCATATGTACATGTTCTAGATGAGTTGAGGAGGAAGCTTGATCCAAAGGCAAAAAAATGTATCTTCATTGGGTACTCCCTTCAGCAGAAAAGGATATAAATGCTATAACCCACTCACACGACAGGTGAAGGTAAGCAGATATGTGGTGTTTGATGAAATGTCAAGCTTCTATGGAGATGGAAAAGAATAAATTAATCTTCACTCAAATGAAAAAGGAAATGTTGAAAACTCAAGTGCAAAATCTCAAGTTTTGAGTGGACCTGATGCATCATCAAGCAATAGTTCCAGCTCAAATCCATGGAGTGGAAGATTGCATGGAAATTTCCGTGAAGCAAATTCATCAACTACATCAAAGAAAGGTAAAGAAAATTTTTCTATTGGTAGTAAAACATCTACAAGTTTTGAAGAAATTGATGGAGATCCAAGCAGTTTGGAAAAGAGCCTTAATGAGGAACCTTGATTGCCTTCTATGAGGACTCCAGGATTAAAAAGTCACATGTAGATAATACAAGGAAAAGTGACCCACCAAAAAGATCTGGGAGGATGTGGAATTGAGTGCAACAATTGACATATGACAATTACATGGCTCTTCATTGTGCCTACATGACCAAGGTAATACAAGATGTTAAACCTTCTTGTTTTGAAGATGCAATGGAAATGTAGATTAAGAGAAAGCTACGCATGAGGAGATGACTGCACTTTATGGAAATGAAACATGGAAGCTGGTTTCATTGTGATAAGGAAAGAAACCCATAGGCTGCAAGTGGGTTTACAAGGTAAACCATGATGTTGATGGTAGCATAAGCAGGTATATAAGCACAATTAGTAGCAAAAGTGTATGCACAGACATATGGCATTGACTATGAGGAAATGTTCAACCCCGTAGCTAAAATTTCTATTATCAGAGCACTTATTGCATTAGGTATAGCAATAGGATGGACTTTGCATCAGATGGATGTGAAGAATGCTTTCTTACATGGTGAGTTGTAGGAAGAAGTATACATGGACCACCACGAGGATATGAGGATTCAAAGCACCCACAATATGTTTGCAAGTTGCAAAAGGCTTTGTATGGGCTTAAACAAACCCCTCTTGCTTGGCATGCAAGGATTTTTTATTACTTAACCACCATTGGCTTTCTTATGATGATGGCATCATGATTGTGGCTATTTATGTTGATGACTTGATTTTAGGTGGTGATAATGAAGAAAGCATAAAAGAGGTAAAGTAGCTCCTTATGCAAGAATTTGACAGGAAATATCTTGGTGTGTTGTACAATTTCTTGGGCATTGATTTTATACATACAGAAATAGTTATATGGATGTCACAAAGGCAATATGTCTTGAGTATGCTACAAAAGTATGGTATGGATGATTGTAAGCCGATTTCTATGCCATTAGATCAGAATTTGAAGTTGGGTACTACATCAAGTGAAGCATTGGAAAATGCTACTATGTACAGGAAAATTGTGGGAAGTTTAATATATCTCATAATTATGAGACATGATCTAAGCTACATTGTTGGACTTAAAAGTCAATTTATGAAAGTTCCCACAAAAGCACACTTAGATGCTTTGAGATACACTGATACATAAGTGCTACTTTGGATTATGCATTGTTTTATGAAGTTAGTGTAGAATTGTAGGTTCATGGATACACCGATGCAGATTGGGGTAGTAGTATTCCATATAGAAGTTCTACTAGTGGCTTTCTATTCTCACTTGGAAGTGTAGCTATTACATGGAGTAGTAAGAAGCAATCCACTCTTGCCTTGTCAAGTACAGAGGGTGAGTATAGAGGTGCTACAATGGTAGCATGTGAAGCATTATGGCTAGAGATGCTACTTGTAGATTCAGGTGTGGAAGTGCAAAAGCCTATCACCATCTATTGTGATAATCTTAGCAGCATACAATTAGCATGGAACCATGTTTTTCATGCTAGAACAAAGCATATCAAGGTGCATTATCATTTCATCAAGGAAAAAGTATCAGCACATGATATTGACCTTGTTTATGTGAGGGCAGATGAGCATGTTGCTGATATTTTCATTAAAGTGCTTGGAGCTGAGAAGTTGAAGAAGTTTTTGGAATATGTTTGGATTATAAGACATGGTGTTGAGCTTGACGGGGAGAATTGAGATATCAAGCTCAACATGTGATGATCCAAGATGACACTTTTTCATTTCCTTGACATGTATAGTGTTCACGCCGGTATATATCATGGATACTTCATTCAGCTTTACTAGATTTATCTACCAAGAGTGATGGCATAGTTTTTTTCTTGCTAGCTCACTCATTCATGGACTTCTTCTTCTTGTTCTTCTTCTTCTTCTTCTATTACATAAAGAGAATGTTCAAGAATGGCCTAATACAACACGTTGAATATATTAAGAGCAATAGGTTAAAAAACCCTAATATCTACAAATGAATAAGAAAGCAAGAAACTAATGTGCCATCACTTTTAGTAGGTAACTTTTTGGTGCAAGAGAATCCAAGTATGTACCTTTCTTAGCTTGCATACATAACCTGGTTTGTCCTTATCTTCATACCCTAGTGGTTGAGCCATGTACACTTCTTCTGAGATCCATCCATTTAGGAATGCATTCTTAACATCTAACTGATATAGATTCCAATTTTTAGAAGCGACAACACTTACCAAAACCCTACTTGTTGGCACTAGCCTTGCTTTGTACCTGTTTATAAAACCATCTGAATTCTTCTTGATTTTATATATCCATCTGGATTTACCTTCATGCTTGGCTTCTTGGGAACCAAATCCCAAGTATTGTTTTCCTGAAGTGCTTCAACTTCTTCTTGCATGACTTCTCTCCATTCTTTCTTCTCATTAACTTCTTCAAATGAAGAAGGTTCTTCTGGCATAGAGTCTTTAGTGATGTACATAGAATGCTTAGTAAATAATGATGTTTCATAGCCATACCTGATGGGTTTTTTACTTTCTCTTTGAGATCTTTTGAGTGCTTGGTTGGAGGACTTTGGAATGTCTTCCAGTTGCTTGAACTTGTTCTTGCCTTTGGACTTCCAAGCCTTGAAGTAAATATGTTCTTCACCCTCTGAATTGATATCTTCTTGTATTTTTTGATCTTCTTGAGTGAGGGTTGGAAAATCACTTTCCAAATCATAGGGTAACTTGATCTTCATGCGATCATCTTCAAACCATGAATTATTTTCATCAAACACTACATCCCTGCTAATTGTAAACCCTTTTTTAGTGGGATTGTATAACCTATAGCCCTTCTGATTTTGATCATAGCCAATGAATATACACTTTTCGGCTTTTGGATCAAGTTTCTCTCTAATCTGTAAGGGTATATGTGCATATTCAATGCACCCAAATATTTTGCAATGATCCAATGAGGGTCTCCTACCATTCCATGCCTCATAGGGTGTCAATCCATCCAAGGATTTGGATGGGAGTCTATTGATCAAGTATGTGGCTCTGGAAATAGCCTCTGACCATAGGTGGTTAGGGAGTTTCTTTTCATTCAACATTCATCTTGCAGCCTCTACTATTATTCTATTCCTCCTCTCTGCTAATCCATTTAATTCTAGAATGTATCTTTTTGTCACCTCTCTCTTTATACCTTTGTCCTATAAGAATGAATCAATTTCATGTGAGCAATACTCACCACCTCCATCAGATTTGATCCTCTTCAAGCTTCTACCTGTGTGGTTCTCAACCAATGCCAAATACTTTTTGAAACATATAAATACTTCATCTTTGTGCTTCATGAAGTAAAGAATTGTCCATCTACTATAATCATCTATAAATCAAACAAAGTACCTTAAACCTGAGATTGATGGCTCTCTGCTAGGACCCCACACATCAGTGTGCACAAGCTCCAAGTAGTCTTCATACATGTACCCTTTTCTATTGGATGGTTGCGTGTGATCTTTGCCAAATTGGCATGCTCTACATTTGTATATGGTGTGTTGCTTGGACACATTTGGAATGCCAAGCACACTATGATCCTTGCATATTTGCTTTAGTGTTCTTTCATCTATATGACCTAGCCTTATATGCCATATCTCTAGTTCAGATAGGGTTTGATCCTTGTAACTGAAGAGTGCAATATTTCTCGTATCTTCAACTTAAAATGTAAAGAGTCTACCAGATTTCTCACCTTTGAAATTCTTTTGAAGCCTTGGTAAGGGTATTCCACATATGCTCTATGCCTTGTGAATCTGACCTATAAGCCTTTCTCAACAATCTGCCCAACATTGATTATATTTTTTGTTATGGTTGGTACATATAAAACCTTACGTAAGAGGTTCATGTTACCATCAGAAGCCTTGACATTTCCAATTTTCTTAACAGAGTACGTAGTGTCATCACATGTCTGCTTTTCATGCTTACCTTTAGGTTCTTCAAGATCGGATAGCAATGCTACATTTCGAGCCACATGATTGGAACAACCAGAATCAATATAGAAAAGATGTTCATCATCTTTACCTTACTTGGATGTCATGTTCATGATGAGTAGAGAATCCTCTTGGTCTCTTGTATATTTGTTATAATCTCTTCTACCTCTGAAGCCTCCTTGGTAGTTATTTTTGTAGCCTTGATTGAAATTGTGATGGTAATTACTTCCACCCTTTTGAGCCTGCCTCTGGATTGTCCATAACTTCCTCTATGGAAGCCGCTTCCCCTCTGATTCCTTGTGTTCTTGAAGCATTCTTTTGTGGTGTGATTGGTTAGGCTAGAGATATTGCAAGGTGAAGTATTGTAAGATCTCCCCCTACCTTGCTTTCCTCCTCTACCCCTTCCTTTAGTACCTCTTCCTCTACCTATGAAGTTCACTTGAGATGTACTAGCCTCTTCTTTATTCTTTTTCCCTTTACCTTTATCCTTACTTTTATTTCTATCTGTATAAAGGGTAGAAGATTGATTACCTCTACTGTTGTCTCCATTCTTGTTGAGCTTTTTTCTCATGGTTGAAGAGTTGTCCCATCAAGGTGTTGCAGTCAGGAATCTACATATCCATATAAAGATCCATTGCTATGATGAAGGACTCCCACTTATCATTAGCTTTGATGCCATTTATGATATGCCTTACTATATGTTCTTCTTCTATCTCCTCTCCAATGCTTGCAAGTTGGTCATCCACATCCTTCATCTTGGTCACATAATCAGCTACACTTTGCTTTGGTTTCTTTTTTAGGGTTGTAAACTCCATCCATAGCTGGTTCTTCCTAGCTCTTATATTTGATGAAAAATATGAAGATAGTACTTCCCAAGTCTCTTGGAAGGTCTTGCAATTCCTAATGTGAGGTAATAAGAAATCAGATATTGTGTTAAGTAGATAAGACCTAGTAAGAGCATCCTTTGCACACCATGTGGTCAACCTTTCTTGTTCTCCCCTTATGGGTTGATGTTTGCTCTTGAATGTTGGCATTTCTTCATCTCCCAAGATATATCCATATAAGCTTCTTCCTTGGTGGTAGGCTTGCATCCTTAGTGACCATGCTGAATAGTTTCTCCTATCCAATTTTTCAATGAATGATGGAAGTCCATCTCCTAGCTTGCTTTGATTTTGCTCTGATACCACTATTGGAAGAGATGGTGGATAGTCTTCAGAGATGAAGTGGTGTTGCAACCCTGCTTCACAGCAACCAAGAACAAGTGGTGGAGAGTTTAGTAGGCCTCTTTGGCTTCCTAATGATCACAAGTAATCACTTATGTGCTTTGGAACATGATCCACTCATCAATGGATCAAAACAAATCAGTAGGAAGTTGATCCAAGATCATAGACTTACTATTTTAGTCTCTACACATGTTTAGTAGAATGAACAGTGCTCTCAACCTGCTAGCAATTAGCCAAATTCCTTTGGGTGGTATTTAATTAACTTACATAGCTACCAACCATGAGTTGTTTCAATAAAAAAGATGGACTACACACTGAGAATGATGCTTAGCAAGTTATAGGACTTGCTCGATATTTTTGAGGTGCTTCAAACTATATACCAGAGAGTAATGAAGTGAAGATATTTCATGATTTAGAGAAGCAATAACCATGAAACTTTATAGCTAATAATTATACAATGGTGGTCCTATAGCACTTTCAATCACATCAAATGATTAACCATGCACTGAGAACAAGCTCTAAGAAGATCACTGTTCTGAGATAGTCATAGCAAAGAAGTGAAGTAAACATATAATCAACATACATGTATTAAATCACATAGAAATACAATGTCATTGGCAATGTTCAATTTCACAATGTGAGGGTAGTGTAGAAGCTATGGGATGAGCTCACGTATCACAATGTATCCCTATCAAATGATCTCATGGTCGAGGCATCCCATGTGAGTCTTTTTTATCTACCTTTATAGTGAAGGTTGGAGCCAATTTTGAATTCAAATTCAAATGCTCACCTAAAAGTAAGTCCTAAACTATAGGATTTATTCTCTCATCAAATAACTCGATATTTGATTCCATCTAACTCCTCGTGGAATTAGTGCATCTAACATATGCACTTTTACATGGGTAAAAGTAATTGATTTTACAAGGGAATGATCATATGTGAATACATGGAATACATGCTAATCTTTGCTTTTCAAGGCATGGCCGAGGATCATATATCTTTACTTGACATGGAATGCAAAATATGAAATCTGCCCATCAAATGCAAAGTTTCCTCTATCTTATCCTCAACATCATTTGCTCAAGATCAGTAGGAATTTTCACACTACTAGAAATAGGGGGGCATAGTGATGCCCCCGAATGAAAAAAAAGCGGGTCTGGTCGCTTATGTGACACTAGCGTCACATAAGCGATGAGACTTTTTTTATTAAAAAAAGATGACTCATCATATAAGCGATACATAGCGTCACTTATGCAATTCTAAAAATATGCATCGCAAAGAGCCTCGCTAGCCAACGACACTTTTAATGAGGTTTGCAAACTACCTTTGATGTTGGAGCATCACATACACAACGTCTTGGTATTCTAGAGTGTCGCATAAGTGATGCTCTGGAATGCTAAAAACAAATTTGATTTCTCCCGACACATTTGTGCCCGGATTAGGGTGAGAGAGAGAGAGAGCGATCGACATGGTTTGAGCACACACATCTTTTGAAGCAAGGTATGCACACACACACATACGCACACATACACATACATGTACATATGATACACACACATATACACATATAGACACACACACATACACATAGAAACACACACATACACACATAGACACACACACATACACACATAGACACACACATACATATTAGACACATACACACTTACACACAAACAAACACACTCCACACACATTTCCCCACACACTTACACATGCATACACACATATATATACACATACACATGTATATGCACACAGACACACATACACACATAGATACACACACATACACACATACACACACATACACACATATACACGCTAATTTACATACACATACACATGCATACACACACACACATATACACACATAGACAAATGCATACACACATAGACACACACACATACACCAATAGACACACACACACATACACATACACACAAACATATACACACACACACATAGACACATACACACCTACAGACGCACACACATCCACACACATTTACACACACACATACACATGCATACAGACACATATATATAGATACACATGTATATACACACATAGACACACACATAGACACACATAGACACACACACATACACACATAGATGCACACACACACATATATAGACACATACACACACATATATGCATACACATACATGTAGAGAGACATACACACACATACACATACATGCGTACATATGCATACATAATGCATATGCATATGCATACATACATACTTACATGCATACACACACACATGCATACATATGCATACATAATGCACATGCTTACATGCTATACACAAGCATACACACATACACATACACACATAGACATACACACACACATACGCACACACATACACACACACATACACACACACATACACATACACACACGTATATGCATACACACAGATAGAGAGACATACAGACACATACACATACATGCATACATATCCATACATATGCATACATAATGCATATGCATATGCATATGCATACATACATACTTACATGCATACACACACATACACACACATATGAATACATAATGCACATGCATATGCATAGATACATGCATACACATACACACACACACACATAGGCACATACACACACATAGACAAATACACACACATATACACATAGATTTACACACACATACACATGCATACATACACACACACACACACATAGACACATACACACATAATGCATATGCATATGCATACATATATACTTACATGCATACACACACATACACACACATATGCATACATAATGCACATGCATATGCATACATACATGCATACACATACACACATACACACAAATAGACATATACACACACATAAAATCATACACACTCAGACACATACACACTTACACACACATCTAGAAACATTTACACACACACATACACATGCATACAGACACATATATATAGATACACATGTTGTCATCGAGATTTTCTCTCCTCTCTCATTCATGAATGCCTACAAGAAACACATTCATTGAAGGTAACCAGAATTCCCTGAGAAGTCCAAGATGCATCAAGGATGTCAAAGGGAGTTCACATGCAAACTTTGGAAGAAATCAAGCAAATCTAGGGTAGTGGTCAAAGCTGATCAAATTGTGGAAACTAGGGTAAAAATTTCAATATCCCCAAATCACATGAAAATTTATACACTTGTAAAGCATATCAAAGGCACTCTATAGGCCAAATTCCACATGTGAATAGATTTTCTAGCACATTGATATGCCATGTGCATTTTGTAAAAAATGTAATTTTTCCACTTAGACCCTACAAAATTTTGTATAGGAACTTTTGTTAGTGATATGGTTTGACATATATAAAGATCATATGTGGCTACATATTTGTACAAATTTTCAAGGCTATCAGAGCTTCCTAAACACCTTAATGCCACCTTGCAAGCTTCCAAATGTAGTCAAACTTGTATAAGGGAGATTTAGATGGGAGTCTTTTCTGTATATTCCTAAAGGAGACCTTTCAAAACATAGCCCTACAAATTTTCATCTTCATCAAAGGATATTTTAAGGGTCAATGAGCACAAAATCTAGTTGTCAAGGTCACCGTAGTTTCCTAGAATAAGAAAAGAAGGCTTGAAGGGCTACCACATGGTGAACAATGATTGAACCATGTTGTACGGTCACGATGAGCTCACATTCAAGGGTGGAGATGCACTAGAGCATAAAGCAAGGAGAATCCATGAGTTCTTTTCATTGGATAAGCCTTTTCTGAGGGTCAAAGATCAATAATGCAAAGTTTGTTAAAAAATAGCAGGTTATCTTATCCAAATTGATGTCAACACTGATCCGACGTTCTAGATCAGCCCCAAATCCAATGCTAGAGAATGAAGGTGCCTATTTTTTCCCCTTTACCCTAGATATTATATACAGAACCAATTCTAGCCATCCATTTGATAAATCCAATGGTTGTAATCAAAACCAATTGATCTTAGGGTTGAGAGTTAATTTCTCTAGATCTAAGGGCCCAAATTCATTCAAAAAACTATATAAACCCCCCTCTAAACTCCTAGAGCAACATTGTTAGGCATCCATAGGACCCTTGCTAGCACATGGTTTCCTTGAGAGGATCACCCTCTGTTGAGCGTATGAGGATCCAAGGTGGGCTAGTAAGAGCATAGTTCCTAGAATCAATTTTTAGACTTCCTCTCTAGGATAGGCTCATAAACCCAATTTCTCTTTCTTTGCTCACCCTTAGTGGAGTGTGTGAGTGATGTAGAGTTGGTTTTATGAGTCTTAGACGTCTTTAGAAGCACATTACGATCTTAGAAAGACATAGGATTAATGAAGTGGAACCTATCCTCTTCCGTGTGACATTCGGTTGAACTGTCATGGTGAGAGGGTTATGCGGACCACCTTTGACCATAGAATGCTTAGCTTGACATTTCACAACATTCATGCAAATGTATATCATAACAATATCTTCTAGTTCATGTTTCTTGTCTCTTGTCTCTTAGTCTCTTATATATTTTTACATGTCTTCTATCTCTTTCTGTGTGTGAGAAGTTCCGCAGTCATGCATTGAACTAGTGAGGATGATCCATTGAGATTGAGAGAAAAAGTTTTTATTCATTTATACATCATGACGCGATCATGTGGATCAGGAAATATTTTGTACACATATAATCTAGAAGCTAATCAATCTATGTTCAAAGTTTCATGGTCTAATTCCTTTCAGGTTGTGTGTATGATCAATAGGAACACGTATATGTAAAGTCAGCAGGTAGACATCTCAGAGTCATGCATTTTTTCGTGTCAATGTTTTGCTTGGATCTCAGTGGACAGTGTAAAGTTTTTGATGAGTGAGCATTCAAAATCTAAGTTAGAAGATAAGGAAGTTATGGCTAAAAGAATTAAGCAAAATGAGACTTGTACTATGACAAATCAACCTTAGAAGTTGACTATGTCAAAGTCGATTGTTTAGGAAGATAGTTTCTAACATACCTTTGATCTTAAAGATCAAATTAGAGTTTTAATGATTCTTTTGAAGAGCTAATAATTGATATGATTGTTCAAAGGTAGCATGGAGAACATTAGATTGAAGAAATTTGAAGATATGTGTAGGTAATGAAGTTCATCTCTGAAGCAGACTTCTTGAAGAAGACAAGTTTTAACTCAGAGAAGTGATAGTTAATGATTTGGTAAATCAAGGTAACATTTGTGTAAAGTTTGGTCTACAATTGATATAGAGGTGCTCTTAAATCAGCATAGATCAAATCTTTAGAGATTTAGAGGTCTCCAACTGTGGTGTCAGAGCTCAAGGTGCAATATAAAGTGAAGTAAAGAGCATTGAAAGTCTTGATTGTTGCAGACATTGGAGTTTCTCCAAATTGAAGGTGAACAAGATCAAAGTTTTGAAAACAACCTGAAGAAGTGTGAAGATTTAGCTCAAAAGGATCTGAAAGACTAAAGCTTTACATTAAAGGTACAAAGTATATTCATTCATCCTAATATTTGCAGAAGTCAAAGATCAAAGATGTGAGAAAGCTTGCAGATTGATAAGCTAGATAGGGAGAACTATCCTACTTGGTCCATGAGGATGGAGGCACACCTCATGAGCAAAGATTTGATGGCATTCATTACAGGAGAAGAAGAAAAGCCTAAGTTTGAAGATCCTAGTGTTCCAACTAGGGAAGAGCTTGCAGATTTGAAGAACTGGATGAAGAAGGATGCTCAAGCTAGGAGCATCATTTACATGGCTATAAATGATTATCTTCTACCTCATATTAGAGTATTAGAAAGTGCAACAGATGTGTGGAATACTTTGGAAGAGCATTTCCAAAACACAACCAAGTCAAGGAAGTCCTCATTATGGGTAGATTTCACAATCTTCAAGAAAAAGAGCTCACGATCAATTTCTGATTATGTGGCAAGAATGAAGGATATTGTAGATAGCTTGGGAGCAGAAGATGAAGATATTGAAGAGGATAAGTTGGTAAGACAAATACTTATAGGTCTGAGAGGAGATGAGAAATGGAAGCCTTTCATATTGTCCATAGAATTGTCATTAGATCATTTTACTCTTGGTCTTAATCAATTCCTAGGACACATGCTAATGTTTGAGCAGGACATTAAGGGAGATAATGATAGGAGTGCAAGTCAAGCAATGTACTCCAAGGACAAGAAAAAGAATGGCAAAGGGCTGATGGTGAAGGATCTTCAAGTCAAGTCAATTTCACAAGAGGAAAGATGAATTCAAGAGGTAAAGGAAGAGGAGGTAAGAATAAAGGTAATGTTAGAGCTTGTTGGATTTGTAGCACAACAAATCATTTGGAAAATGATTGTTGGTATAACAATCAAAATGGTGGAAGCCATAACCAGAGTTTCAATCAAAGAGCCTCAATACTACAATAACAACTATTATAATTATGCATCAGATCAGAAGGATGACATGACTCTCATCTTGAATGCAACACATGAAGCAGTAGGAGAAGATCAAAGGGTATTCTATATTGACTCAAGATGTAGCAATCATCTGAGTGGCAACATATCATTGATGACTGATATGGAAGCAAAGTTGAGTGGACATATAGTTCAAATAGGAGATAACACCAAGCATAAAGTGGAAAGCATTGGATCAGTGAAGACAAAGAGTGGAAGCACACTCTTAAGCAAGGTACTTTATGTTCCTACTATTCCTAAAAACTTGATAAGTGTAGGACAAATTTTGGAGAAAGGATATGAAGTCAAATTTACAAATGATGGTGTTTATGTGCAAGATCCAAATCAGGGATATAGAAGCATCATTGCAGGTAAAAAAGAAGGAAGACTTTTTACTCTCAAGATCCAAGGTAATGTGGGACATGCATTGTTTACTTATGGAAGTCAAAAGATGTGTGAGTTAGACCTATGGCATAAAAGGTTAGGTCATTTCAATGAGAGAGTCATAAAAGAAATATTAAAGAATGATGTAGTGCTTGGATTGCCAAATGTTGAAGGTCAACACATGGTATACAAGTGTGAAGCTTGTCAATTAGGTAAATCACACAAAATTTCATACAATAAATCAAGATACAAGTATTCAAACATGTTTGAGCTTGTTCATACAGATGTGTGGGGTCCTTCAAGGGACTATAGCATAGATGGATCCATATATTATGTGTTGTTTGTTGATGATGCAACAAGATGGATTACACTTTATGTAATCAAGGACAAATCTGAAGTGTTCAAAACATTCAAACATTATCATGCTTATGCAGAAAGGATCATAGGACAAAAGCTCAAGAGGTTGAGATTAGATGGAGGGGGAGAGTATTTTTCTAAAGAGTTTGATGATTATTTGTGGAATGTAGGTATAAAAAGGGAAGTAACTTGCAGGTATTCCCCTCAATAAAATGGAGTTGCAGAAAGAAGAAATAGAACTCTTGTAGAGTTTGCAAGATCAATGATGAAAGAGAAGAATTGTCCAAACTACTTATGGGCAGAAGCTATCAACACTACAACATACCTTGTGAATAGGTTACCCTACAAAGCTTTGGATGGTAGAGAACCTTATGAAGCATGGTGGGATAAGAAACCTACTCTTGATCATTGTAAGGTATTTGGATGTTTGGCATATGCTTATGTTCCTTCTCAATTAAGACATAAGCTAGAGCCCAAAGCACAGAAGTATGTGTTTATTGGGTATGATGATAGATAGATGGTTACAGATTGTGGAGTCCATCTACAAAGCAATTTCTTGTCACAAAAGATGTTGCATTTGATGAGCAAAGCACATGGTATACAAATCAACAAATGATTATGCAGATGTTGAAGAAGTTCAAAGGAAAGGGAAGATCAAAGTAAAGGTGTATGAAGAAGATATTCATGATGTTGATTGTAAAAGTAAATTGTAGGGCAATGATGAAGATAGGCCAAGATTTGATCTAGAATCAAATGTGGCTGAGACTTCAAGAAGTGTAGAGGTCAGAAGATCTTTGAGAGAAAGCAAAGAACCTATCAGGTATAGCTATGATACATCTTTCTTAACAACAAAAGATTATGCTTATATTGTGAAGACAGAAGATCCAATCACATATGAAGAAGCTAAAGGTAAATAACCTTGGGATAAGGCAATGCAAGAAGAGTATGATGCTCTACTTGAGAATAAGACATGGGAATTGGTGCTAAGACGAAAGAACCAGAAGGTAATTGGATGTAAGTGGGTGTATAAGACAAAATGGTTTGCAAATGGTGAGGTGTCTAGATACAAAGCTAGACTTGTGGTTAAAGGTTATGCCCAAACTTATGGGGTAGATTATGATGAAACCGTTAGTCCAGTTGCTAAGTGTCTACAATTAGAACTGTAATTGCTATTGCTGCTTCTAAAGGATGGAAGTTATCACAATTAGATATGAAGAATGCATTTCTCAATGGATATATTGCATGTGAAGTATACATGGAGCAATGAGAGGGTTTCATAGATTTAATTGGATGAGATTATGTGTGTAAACTCAAGAGATCTTTGTATGGTTTGAAGCAGGCTCCAAGAGCATGGAATTACAGGCTTGTTAAGTTCGTGAATGAATGTGGATATCAAGCTTCAAAAGCAGATAGTAGCTTGCTAGTGAAGGCAAGTGAAGATGGGTATATATACATGTGTATTTATGTTGAATATCTTATTGTCACAAGTACAAATGCTCAAGGAATCAAGGAGCTTAAGAAACAAATAGAGAAGGAGTTTAAGATAAGTGATTTGGGAAACTTGTCTTATTTCTTAGGAATGCAGATTGTGTATACTCAACATGGAGTATATGTTACACAAGAAAGATACTTGAAGAATCTTCTGGTCAAGCTCAACATGGAAGATTGCAAGTCTTCAACCACACCATTGGAGGTAAATCATAAATTCAGCAGATTTGGAGGTGAAGAATTTAATGACATGAAGAAATATCAGAGTTTGGTAGGTAGTTTGATCTATGCTACCTTAACAAGACTAGACCTATCATATGCATTTGGTGTTTTATCACAATTTATGTATTGTCCAAAGAAAACTCATTGGATTGCAGCTCAAAGGGTACTCAGATATATCAAGGGAACTTTAAGTGAAGGTTTGTATTATGGTTTTACTTCTGACACAAGAATCAAAGTGTTTAGTGATGCAGATTGGGCAGGTAATTCAGATGATAGAAGGTCTACTCATGGTTATCTCTGTTATATTGGAGATAAGTTAGTTTCTTGGTGCTCAAAGAAGCAACATACAATTGCTCTGTCATCCACAGAAGCTGAGTATAAAGGAATGGTAGAGGCTACAAAAGAAGTTATATGGTTAAAGACCTTATTGAAGAGTTTTGGAACTGCTCAGAGTACGCCAATTATTTTTGGAGACAACATGAGTTCATTATATTTGGCAGCTAATCCTATTTTTCATGCCAGGACTAAACATATAGAGATTCGGTATCATTTCTTGAGAGAAAAGGTACTTGACAAAGAAATTGAAGTATTGTATATACCAACAAAAGAGCAAGTTGCAGATATGTTGACAAAAAGCTTAGATGGACCTAAGCTACAGAAGTTTAAAGAGATGGCAGGAATAAAGAAGGATGGTATAATCACAATTAGTGATTGAGGGGGAGTTGTTGGAACAAAGCAATCCCAAATTGATGATTATGAAGAATTTGAAGAAATTCAAGAATCAAAATGAAGCCAAAGAAGTCAGTGAAGAAAGTGAAAAGATCTAAAAAATGTAGCTTGTATACATATGTACATTACAGATGAAAATTCTTGTACTATGAGTTTAGATGATCATTAGAATGATAAGGAATAATGTAATAGATGTAGGATGAGTCTAGAATCATATGTATATAAGTCAATAATGAAAAGAAATAAAATATTGAGTCATTAGAAGCCAAGTGTCCATGAGATAGATGTGTAGAGAGTCACCTTCAGGAGTTAGCGTCGCGTATTTCTCTGATTTCTCTCAGCCTGATTATGTGGATCAAGAAATCTTTTGTACACATTTAATCTAGAAGCTATTCAAGCTATGTTTAAAGTTTCATGGTCTAATTCGTTTCAGGTTGTGTGTATGATCAATAGGAACATGTATATGTAAAGTCTGCAGGTAGACCTCTCAGAGTCGCGCATTTTTTTGTGTCAATGTTTCGCTTGGATCTCAGTGCACAGTGTAAAGTTTTTTATGAGTGAGCATTCAAAATCTAAGTTAGAAGATAAGGAACATATGTATGAAATCGTTTAGCAAATCAAGACTTTTGCTGTGAGAAATCAACCTTAGAAGTTGACTATGTCAAAGTTGCTTGTTCAAGAAGACAATTTCTGACATACCTTTGATCTTAAAAATCAAATTAGAGATTTAATGACTCTTTTGAAGGTCTAATGGTTGATATGATTGTGCAAAGGTAGCATGGATATATGTATATCATTATATTGAAGAAATTTGAAGATATGTGCAAGTAATGAAGTTAATCTCTGAAGCACACTTCTTGAAGAAAAAAGTTTTCACTCAAAGAAGTGATAGTTAATGATTTGGTAAATCAAGGTAACATTTGTGTAAACTTTGGTCTATAACTGATATAGAGGTGCTCCTAAATCAGTATATTCAAATCTTTGGAGATTTAGAGGTCTCCAATAGGAATCATAGAAGAGTTTCACTTTTTTATTCAAGATAATTGCTCCTATGAAGTTGTCTTAGGTCAACCCTTTATTTGTGAGTCATATGGAAACTAAAGCCATGGATGATGGGTCTGCCTATGCTAGAATTAAGTCTAAGGATGGAATGCAATCACTTCAAGTCATGACGGCAGGAGTGAATCATCCTAGGAATCGATTCTCAATTAGAAAGAAACCTATTGTTACTCAGGGTCATGAACATGCTTGTAGTGATTGTGCACCTCGATTCATATTTGGAGCTACATATGATCAAAATTTCAGATAGAATCCATTGTTGAGCGGGACAATAGCGGATATTGGTTTGACATCTCGCAACCAACCAATGTGTACAATAGTTTGTCACTTTGTTTTCCACATTCTAGATAAGATTTTCTTCATAAAAGTCAATTGTCCAAGTCTTTTATCCAAAAAACCCAAAAAAATTATAAAACCAACAAAATCATGGAACATGATGAGAACATTGAGCATGTGATTGAGACATCTCATTGTTTCTCTACACTCAAGGAGCTAGAGTTATGTCTTCAGCAAAATTCTAATTCCCACATTATTCTTCTTTCTTCCCTTGATGAGTATGCTCTAATCCAAGAGTATGCTCTCAATGTTGATAAGTGCTCAAAATTTAACCAAACACATGATGCCTTAGTTGAAACAAAGTACAAAATTGTAGATAAAAGAATCAAACCCATAGCTCAACCATTATCCCAAGGAAGTAACAAAAAAATTATTGACGTGAAAAACGATCCAATTCTTCGGGATAGGAAAAACATAGGACATACACTCACGGATGAGACAATCAAACATGTGAAAATTGGTAGAAATGATGACTTTCTTTTGCCAATAGAGAGAGATAAATTTGAGAGAGTCATATGTAGCCATGGGAAAGCCTTTACTATGTATCCTCATGAGATTGGTTGCATAGATCCTAAGCTAGTTGCACCCATGATAAGATTTAGTATTCCACATATTCCATGGAATCTTCACCCTATACCAGTTCCAAAGGCTCACTTACCTAAGCTAATGAAACTACTTAAGGAAAAGATAAACATGAGAATTTTAGAGCCATCTTTTGTACCTTACTCAAATAGATGGCTCACTCTGCCTAAAAAGAATGGGAAACTACGTTTTATTCAAGATCTCCAACCTGTCAATAAAGTCACCATAAGGAATGTAGGAACAGGACCCGTTGTAGATGAGTTTGCTGAATCATTTTCAGGACATTCTATCTGTTCAATGGGTGATTTATATTCAGGATATGACCAATTCCAATTAGAAATTGATAGTCGTGACATAAATGTCACGAGGAAGGAGATAAGGAAGAGAGCTCACACACACACTCTCACACTCAAGGAGAAGCACACACACAGATTGAGGCAAGGAAGAATGATCTTCTTCTTCGTCTTCTTCTATTACATAAAAGGAATGTACAAGAATGACCTAAAGAACAAGAATACAACAAGTGCAATACATAAAGATCAGTACATAAGGAAAAACCTAATGTCCGCGAATGAGTGAGCTGGCAAGAAACAAATGGGCCATCACTCTCGGTAGATAAATCTAATAAAGCGCAATGAAGTATCCTTGACATATACCGGTGTGACCACTATACATGTCAGAGAAACGAAAAACTGGTAGGTGTCATCCTAGATCATCACATGTTGAGCTTGATATCTCAACACTCCCCCTCAAGCTCAATGCCATATCCTATAATCCAAGCATCTCCCGAAACTTCTTCAACTTCTCAGCTCCAAGTGCTTTGGTGAAAATATCAGCAACCTGCTCATCTGTTCTCACATAAATAAGATCAATATCACCTACTAATACCTTCTCTCTGATGAAATGATAATGTACTTCGATATGCTTTGTTCTAGCATGGAAATTAGGGTTCTGTGCTAACTGTATGCTGCTAAGATTATCACAATAGGTAGTGATAGGCTTTTGCACTTCCACACCTAAATCTGCAAGTAACATCTCCAGCCATGATGCCTCACATGCTGCCATTGCAGCACCTCTATACTCAGCCTCTGTACTCGACAAAGCAATAGTGGGTTTCTTCTTACTGCTCCATGTAATAGCTGCACCTCCAAGTGAGAAAAGAAAGCCACTAGTAGATCTTCTATATGGAGTACTACCAGCCCAATCTGCATCGGTGTATCCATGAACCTGAAAATCTACACCAGCTTCATAAAATAATGCATAATCCAAAGTAGCACTCAAATAATGTAGAGTGCACCTCAGAGCATCCAAATGTGGCTTCTTGGGTACCTGCATAAGCTGACTTTCAAGTCCAATAGTATAGCTTAAATTAGGCCTTGTAATTGTAAGATATATAAGACTTTCCACAATTTTCCTGTATATAGTAGCATTTTCCAATGCTTCACCTGATGTAGTATCCAACTTCAAATTCTGATCTAATGGCATAGAAATCGGCTTACAACCAGCCATTCCATACTTTTGCAGCATATTCAAGGCATATTGCCTTTGCCACATCCATATACCTGTTTCTGTATGTATAAACTCAATGCCCAAGAAATAGCGCAGCACACCAAGATCTTTCATGTCAAATTCTTGCATAAGAAGTTGCTTTACCTCTTTGATGCTTTCTTCATTATCACCACCTACAATCAAGTCATCAACATAAATGGCCACAATCGTCATGCCATCATCAACCTTCCTTGCATATAGTGAATGATCTGCATCACACATAGAAAACCCAATGCTGGTTAAGTAATCCACAATCCTTGCATGCCATGCACGCGGAGCCTGCTTCAGCCCATACAAAGCCTTTTGCAACTTGCAAACATATTCTGGATGCTTTCAATCTTCATATCCTTGTGGCTGGTCCATATATACTTCTTCCTGTAACTCACCATGTAGGAAAGCATTCTTCACATCCATCTGATGTAAAGTCCATCGTTTTGTTGTAGCTAATGCAACAAGTGTCCTAAGAGTAGACATTTTAGCTACAAGGCTAAATGTTTCCTCATAATCAATGCCATATATCTGTGCATATCCTTTAGCTACCAATCGTGCTTTATACCTGCTTATGCTACCATCAGCATTATGCTTTACCTTGTAAACCCATTTACAGCCTATGGGTTTCTTTCCCTGCGGCAATGGAACCAGCTTCCATGTATCATTTCCATAAAGTGAAACCATCTCCTCATTCATAGCTTTTTCCCAATCTACAATTCCAATTGCATCTTCAAAGCAAGAAGGTTCAGCATCTTGTATTACCTTTGTCATGTAGGCATAATGACGAGCCATATAACTATCATATGTCAATCGTTGCACTGAATTCCTAATCCTCCCAAATCTTCTTGGTCCTGGGTCACTTCTCGTTGTATCATCTGCATGTGCCCTTCTTACTCTTGGAGTCTTCATAGAGGGTAATCCAAGTTCCTCATCAAGACTCTTTTCTGAACCGCTTGAATCTCCATCAATGTCTTCAAAACTTGCACATGTTTTATGACCAGCAGAAAGCTTTTCTTTACCTTTCTTGAATGTATTTGATGAATTTGTTGGACTGAAATTTCCATGTAATCTTCCACTCCATGGATTTGAGTTAGAACTATTGCTTGGTGATGCATCTGGTCCACTCAAAAGCTGAGATTCTGTACTTGATTTTTCAGCATTTTCTTTGTCATTTGGTTCAAGACTCAATCCTTCTTTGGCATCTGCATACAAGCTTGACATTTCATCAAATACCACATCTCTGCTCACCTTTACCTGTCATGTGAGTGGGTTATAACATTTATATCCCTTTTGCTCAAGGAAGTATCCAATGAAGACACACTTTTCTGCTTTTGGATCAAGCTTTGTCCTCAATTCATCTAGGACATGTATATATGTGATACAGCCGAAAACTTTGAGATGTGATAAGTTTGGCTTTTTACCTGTAAACTTCTCTTCAGGTGTAACTTGATGTACAGTAGCAGTCGGAGTTCTGTTCATGATGTATACAGTAGTATGCACAGCTTCTGCCCAATAATAATGAGGCATATTCTTCTCATCCATTAAGGCTCTTGCTATTTTTGGAATATCTCTATTTTTGCGTTCAGCAACACCATTCTGTTGTGGTGTGTACCTTCATGAAAACTAACACCAAATTCCATGATTTTTTAGAAAACTACTAAACTCATTTGACATGTATTCACCTCCTCCATCAGATCTTAATGTCTGAATGTACTTCCCTATCTACTTTTCCACCATAACTTTAAAATTCTGGAAGTGAGTGAACACCTCGCTCTTCTCTTTCATGAAATGTATCCATACTTTGCGTGTATGGTCATCAATGAAAGTAACATAAAACCTGCAAACACCCATAGATGTGGTCTTTGCTGGACCCCAAACATCTGTATGTACTACTTCTAGTACATTCTCACTAACATGCTTGTCATGTGGAAATGATGCTCTTGACTGTTTACCAAATTGACAAGTTGCACATACCTTTTGCATTTCTAAAACTTTGAAATTTGGTAGTCCATGGACAATCTCCTTTGATTGCATCAGTTTCAACCTTTGCAAGTTTGCATGTCCAATCCGTTTGTGCCATATCTCTATATCTACAATAACTCCTGCACCTTTTGCAAACATGGCTGCATTCATTTTAGGAATCTTCACATTTAAGGTGAACATCCTACCCACTTTGTTTCCTTCGGCAACCAATCGTCCATCCTGCTTGTACTCTTCTACATATAATCCATCAGCATTGAACCTGACTTGTAATCCCTGGTCAACCATTTGTCCAACAGAAACCAGTTTCTTTGTTATATTTGGAACATGCAACACATCAGCAAGATGTTTTACCTTCCGTCCTCCATAGACAATGGTATGTTTCCTATATGCTCAATAGGATGTGATGTATCATCACATGTTTCAACATATCTAGGAATTGGCATTTTTTGCAAACTACTAAACTATTCTGCATGACTCCTCATGTGATTTCAAGCACCTGAATCAACATACCAGACATTATAATTTGATTTTGAAACACCAGTAGAGACATCGTATTCATCATGTGATGTTGAACCATAAACAACTTCTTAGAGTCATCTGCACTTGTGGATGCATAGTTGTTTTGCTGCCTTCTGTTATTTTGATTCTTCAACCTGCAATCGCGTTCAAAGTGTCCAGGTTTACCACAATTCCAACATCCTTTACTATCATTACCTGAATCATTTCTTTGGAAATTTCTGCGACCTCTTTGGCTCCCCCTGCCTTGAAACTGTCCTCTTCCTCCTGCATGATTCTGTTGTTGACCTTGGTCTTGGTTACTGTTTCCTCTTCCACTTCCAAAACCTCTAGCTCTGCATCTTCCTCTACCAGAGTAGAATACCTACTCAGAATTGGGCTTTCCTTGGGAGTTTGAATCCTCACCAAGATTCTTTTCTTCAATAATCAACATAGATACCAAATCAGCAAAATTCAGAATATTTTCCCTGGTCTGTATGGAAGTTCTGAACTGCTTATATGCAGCTCCTAAACCACAAAGGCATACTTCCACCTTATCATCATCATCTACATTCATGCCAATAGATGCAAGTGACTCACATATGCTTTTGATTTTTAGAGTGTAGTCACTTACCGACATGCTCTTCTTTTCCAATGTACATAGCTCATTCTTGAGTTGCAATTTATGTGCCTTTGTATTAGTCTCATACAAAGTGACCAAACTATTCCAAGCCTCTTTTATCGAAAATATTTTGAGGTCTTCTACCTTCACGCCAATATTCGTAGCAAACAAAGGCCGTTTGTGAAATCGCATTTTCTCCATGCCTTGCCGCGTAGTCTTCATTGTCACCTTCTCCACAAGCTTTCTACAGCCACGCTGGCTCTGATACCATGTCACGAGGAAGGAGATAAGGAAGAGAGCTCACACACACACACTCTCACTCTCAAGGAGAAGCACACACACAGATTGAGGCAAGGAAGAATGATCTTCTTCTTCTATTACATAAAAGGAATTTACAAGAATGACCTAAAAAACAAGAATACAACAAGTGCAATATATAAAGATCAGTAAATAAGGAAAAACCTAATATCCGCAAATGAGTGAGCTGGCAAGAAACAAATGTGCCATCACTCTCGGTAGATAAATCTGATAAAGCTCAATGAAGTATCCATGCCATATACCGGCGTGACCACTATACATGTCAGAGAAACAAAAAACTCGTACGTGTCATCTTGGATCATCACATGTTGAGCTTGATATCTCAACAATAAGCACAATCAAAACTCCTTTAGGCTTAGTACAAATGTGTACTTTACCTCAAGGAGCGGCTAATTCTGTGGCTCATATGATGAGTGCTATGAATATGGTCTTACATGATTTTATCCCTCATATAACCATGTCATTCATTGATGATATTCCAATTAAAGGGAGTGAGGAACGTGTAAAGGACATTATTTTAGATTCATCTGGATGTCGTAAATTTATTCTTGATCATATCTCTAATTGTGAACGGATATTTTAATGATTTGAAGAGGTAGGTCTCATATTTTCCGTAGAAAAATATGTATTTGGTATCAACAAGGTTCTTATTGTTGGACATTTACGTGGTCATTATGGTCGAAATCCTTACCCACAAAAAGTTGATGCCATTAGCAAGCTTTTTGAAACATGTAACAATGTGAGTGAGGTACGCAGATTTCTTGGTGCTTGCATCTTTTCTGTTATTTGGATCCCACACTTTGCTCATGTTGTTGATTGTCTCTATGACTTGTTGAGGAAGAAACAAAAATTTATTTGGATTGTCAAACACACACAAGCTATGCGTAAATTGAAGAAATTATTGCTTGAAGCTCCCATCCTTAAGCGTGTAGACTATTCTGTTAACAAACCTATTATATTGACTGTTGATACTAGTCGTATTGGTATAGGTTGTGTCATAAGTCAAGATGATAGTGAAGGGAAGAGATATGCAATTAGGTTTGGCGCCAAAATTTTACATGAAACACAATGAAAATATCCACAGATCAAACGAGAACTATGGGGTATGGTAACAACTTTGAAAATAGACAAAGAATATTTCATAGGTGCAAATGTTAAAGTTGAGACTGATTGTTTGCCTCTCATTGGAATGATAG
>CM035417.1:193487634-193542634 GCA_020310875.1 Ceratopteris richardii | reverse complement strand
AGTCAAACTTGTATAAGGAAGATTCAGATGGGTGTCTTTTTTGTATATTCCTAAAGGAGACCTTTCAAAACATAACCCTACAAATTTTCATCTTCATCAAAGGATACTTGAAGGATCAAAGAGCACAAAATCCAGTTTTCTAAGGTCACCGCAGTTTCCTAGAAGAAGAAAATTGAAGGCTTGAAGGGCTACCACATGGCAAACAATGGTTGAACCATGTGCGATCAGGATGAGCTCAGATTCAAGGGTGGAGATGCACTAAAGCATAAAGCAAGGAGATGTGAGGATCCAAGGTGGGCTAGTAAGAGCATAGTTCCTAGAATCAATTCTTATCCTTCCTCTCTAGGATAGGCTCATAAACCCAATTTCTCTTTCTTGGCTCACCCTCACTGTGGCGTGTGAGTGAGTTAGAGTTAGTTTTATGAGTCTTAGACTTCTTTAGAAACACATTAGGATCCTAGAAAGACATAGGGTCAATGAAGTGGAACCTATCCTCTTACGTGTGACATTCGGTTGAACTGTCATGGTGAGAGGATCATGCGAACCACCTTTGACCAGTAGAATGCTTAGCTTGACGTTTCACAACATTCATGTGTGTATGTATATATATATATATATATATATATATCATAACAATATCTTCTAATTCATGTCTCTTGTGTCTCTTAGTCTCTTATATGTTTTTACATGTCTTCTATCTCTTTCTATGTGTGAGAAGGCTCCGCAGTCATGCGTTGAACTAGTGAGGATGATGCATTGAGATTGAGAGAAAAAGTTTCTATTCATTTATACATCATGACCCATATGCATTCATACCACCCACAAAAACCCATGCATATGATTAGATTTTTAAAGTGTATATAAGAAGCTCCATTCTTAGACCATTCTTCCTTTCAGAAATTGATTCGTATGTGTGGTTTTCTTCTAGTTCTCATCATGCATACTGTTGAATGATGGCTCCGATGAGCTCCCCAATTTTACTAACTTCTGCACGACTATCGAGGTCGTCTTCTCAGAGATGAGTGCGCACGGAGATGCTTCTTCGAATGACCGCCCAGCCGCGTAGTCCATCATTAGTTACCCTTTCTCTCTCTTCATCATTGTGAGTCATCCCCCCACATGGGTTCACACATGGGTGCCACATGGCACTCATGTGTGAGCCCATGTAATAACCAATCTAAGAGGTGGTTCACACCTCTTCTGAGGGGTTCTCCATATAACATTTCCTTCCCCTTAAATCCATTTTTGTCCTCAAAAATGGTATTGGAAGGTCTAATAGAAAAAGAGAACTAATAATAACACTACTCCCACTATATCCCCATGTATAGAAATACATGGTCCTGTCTCCGTGTTGTTTCCCCATATCCTTCCCCTTAAAAAGACTCTTGGGAAGGTAAACTGAAACTGGGAAACCGTCTCTATAGGGTGCTAACCCGCTCCCATGTGGCACTATCTTCTGAACTATCTTTCCACTTTACTAGACACTCTTTATACAAGTGACTCCTCGTCCGTTTCTCTCGAGTGCGTAGTATGCTCTCTGGCTCATGTGGAATAGATAGCACAGAAATAGGCTCTACTACCTCACTATCTGGAATGAGGTTGTCAGATTCACCCAGCCTTTTCTTAAGTCGGCTAACATGAAAAACTGGATGGATTTGACTATTCTCAGGAAGTTGGAGCTGGTAAGCCATCTTTCCTATTCTCTTAAGTATTCGGAAAGGTCCACAATACCTAGGAGATAATTTTGGACAAGGTCCCATCTTCATGGTTTCAGACCTAGATGGAACTCTAAGATAGACTTGTTTTCCTACCTCAAAGTTGATATCTCTTCTTTGAGGGTCAGCATAGGTTCTAGCCCTATCCTGAGCTTTCCTAATGCTGTCCTTAGCAAGTCTAAGCATATCATTCATTTCTTCCAAGAAGTCCTTTGCAGCTTGAACTTTTTCATTCTACAAGCCAACTACATAAGGAGCCCTTGGCTGAAACCCATACATAAGCATAAATGGACTATGCCCAGTGGAAGAGTGCTTGGCACTATTATATGCAAACTCTACTATAGGTAAGTACTCTTCCCAATTAGTTTGCCTTTCATTCACATATGCTCGAAGCATATCCTCTAGGATTTGGTTAACCCTTTCTGTTTGCCCATCCGACTGTGGATGCTCGGCCGTACTCATACTAAGCTTTGTATCCAACCTTTTGAAGACCGCTCTCCAAAAGTGGCTAGTAAACTTCCTATCCCGATCAGAAACTATGTCTAAAGGAAGACCATATAACCGGTATAGGTTCTCAACAAAGAGTCTAGCCAACTCTGGTGTCTTCACTGTAGTACGTGTCGGAATAAACCTAGCCATTTTGGTTAACCTATCCACAATTACCCAGACCGAGTCGTGCCCTCTCTGTGTCTTAGGTAATCCGACTATAAAGTCCATGGAGATACTCTCCCACTTCCCATTGGGAATATCCAATGGGTGGAGTAGCCCTCCAATCCTCAACCTCTCAGCTTTGTTGACCTGGCATTTATTGCACTTAAGCACATACTGTAGGACGTCCTTATGAAGTCCAGGCCAATAAAACTGCCTCTTAACAAGATCATAAGTCTTGTTAACTCCTGGGTGTCCCGCACTAGGTGTGTCATGACACTCATACAAAATATGCCTTCTCATCTCAGTATCTCTAGGGACACACACCTTACCTTTATATAATAGATATCCATCATGGACACTGTAATTCTTCCACTTGAATCCTTCTTGAGTACCCGTCGATACTCCATCCTCATTGGAAACCCGTATATCACGATCCCCATTCTCTATGGCTTCCCAAATTTTGGAATATGTAGGATCAAGCCTACATTTCCCTCTAATAGACTCAAGTAGCTCACTAGTGATCTGAGTAAAACTCAGTCCATTGAGCATAGGCATGCGGCTAAGTTAATCAGCCACCACATTAAACTTTCCCTTCCTATACCTAAGCTCATAATCAAACTCTTGAAGGGTCTCTGCCCATCGGGCCTTATGACCTTTAAGGTCTGTTTGATTAGAGAGCCACTTAATGCTCTCTTGATCAAACACTATCGTACCTTTGGCACCATATAAATAATGATGCCACTTCTTCAAAGCATGGACTATTGCATACAACTCCTTCTCATAAACGGAGTAATTCTTTTGAGCCGGTTCTAGTTTCTTGCTCTCAAAAGCTACTGGTCGACCATCCTGTACTAAAACCGCTCCTAAAGCAAAATCACTCGCGTCAGTCTCAACCACAAATGGTTTATTGGGATCTGCTATATGTAAAAGTGGAGCTGTAGCAATTGCTACCTTCAACTTTTCCATACTTTGCTTCTGTTCGTCTCCCCAATGAAAGGCTTTCCCTTTCCCTTTAAGCTGTTCCGTCATCGGGACAGCAATTTTGGCATAGTTCTTAATGAATCTTCGATAGAAACCTGATAAACCTAGGAAGATCTGCAGCTCCTCCAGGTTCCGTGGATGTGGCCATTCTATAATAGCCCTTACTTTTTCAGGATCCATCTGGATTCCATCTTGGGAGACTATATGCCCAAGGTATTTAACCTCTTTCTTGAAAAATTCACACTTTGACTCCTTAGCAAAGAGCGAATTTTCCCTTAACACTTGAAATACTTTTCTCAAGTGTTCCAAGTGCTCCTGTTCTGATGCACTATAGATTAGAATGTCATCTAAAAAGTCTACTACAAAGTGTCCTAGATAAGGCCGTAAAACACTATTCATGAGTTTCATGAAAGTGGCAGGAGCATTGGTGAGACCAAAAGGCATCACCAAAAACTCATAGTGCCCATATCTAGTCCTAAATGCAGTCTTAGGGACATCCTCGGCCCTAATCATGATCTGATGATATCCTGATCTAAGGTCAAGCTTGGTAAAATACCTAGCTTGATGTAACTGATCAAATAGATCTTCCAACCTAGGCATTGGGAATCTATTTTTGATAGTTACCTTATTAAGTGCTCTATAATCTATACATAATCTCATAGAGCCATCTTTCTTTTTAACTAGGAGCATTGGCGATGCCCATGGTGAGTTACTAGGTTTGATGAAGCCTTTATCTAAATAATCCTGCAATTGCTTCTCAACCTCCTCATGCTGAGAAATACTAAGCCTATAAGGTGGTCTACAAATAGGGTTAGTGTTAGTAACAACCTCTATGGCATGGTCAATGTCCCCTCTCTCAGGTGGTAGCCCTCTAGGTAAGTCAGTGGGAAAAACATCTCTGTACTCAAACATAAGATCCTTAAAACTTTTAACTACACACTCTTGCAAAAAAGAATAGTAGAAAGTCCTGTTCATATTTACATTCAAAGCATGAAAATATACATCAGATGAGCTGTCTGTACAATGCTCCATATCATGACTATACAATAAAAACATATCCTGTACATGCTGTGAACAACAGAGACTATACAACTCTAATGATGAGATGAGAGGTGCACTAGGTACATCTCTCTCTCCCTGAATATAAACTTTACTTCCATTCTTTTCAAACTCGAGTGTGTTATTTTGATAGCTGCGTTTAAGTATATCTCCCAACCCCCATAGCCACTCTCTTCCTAAGACTAGATCTGTCCTCTCCATGTTCATAATTTGGAAGTCCATATGATCTGTATAATCCTGCATCTTGACTTCCAAATTGGATACCATAGTATCCCATATTCTTTTATCTTACCCTTGCATCATAGATACAATGTATTTATGTGCACTAGGCTGCTGGGGAATCTTCAATTTCTTGACCAAAGCATAGTTTATGAAGTTATGAGTGGCAGAGTCATCTATCATGACTCGCACCCTGGTCCCGTATACACTACCATGTAGCTTGACCAAGTCATGTGGTCCAAACTGCGGTGACCACAATGACTGAGTCAAACAACACGTGTGCTCTATATCCTCGTGCATCACCTCCACTCCCTTGCAGCTAGAGCTGCCATGAATGGGAAGGGTCTGCACTAGGTGGACCGCCTTTTTGCCCCTTTCAGGAGCCGTACTAAACTCTGGTCCTTTCTTCTTTTCTTCCCCCTTCTTGAGTGGACAGTTCCACTGCGAATGACTAGGGGATAGGCACCTAAAACACAGGTTCTCTCTTTTGGCCTTCTCAAACTGGTCTGTGGATAGCTTAGGCCCTTGTGATCTTTGTTTTTTAATAAAAACCTTGTTTTTCCCAAAAGGCAACTTTTTCTTAAATTTAGTGGTGCTAAGAGGTTTAAGGGGCTGATCCGTCTCCATAGGAGTATACTGAGGACGGTTATGGTCCTCATATATCTGTGCATATTTGATCGCCTCCTCAAACGTCTTAGGCGCATTCCTCCTGACTTCCCTCTTTATGGCTTTATCCAAGCCCCTAACAAACCCTCTGGTCTTCTGAAAATCATCTAGACCCTTAAGCTTCAAAGTGATCTCTCTATAGTGGGATAGATAGACTGAAAGAGGCCTGCCTCTTTGAGTAATCCTATCCCACTCATCCCAATTCCTCTCCTCTTCATTTTCAGGAAGAAACTCTTTTAGGAAAAGAGTCTCAAACTGAGTCCAGTCACTAGGGATAGAGTTCGCCTCCTTAAGACTCATCCACCACTTATAAGCACGTGGGTCGAGGGAAAGACTCGCCTCTAGCACACGATACTCAGGTGGGGTGCCCTTTAATTGATGCAAATCATGCCACTTTTGTAAAAAAGTGTAGATTGCATCCTTATTCCTGTCTCGGTCATCCCCCGTGAAGGTAGGTGGCTTCAAATCTTTCAGGAGGGGAGCTTCCCTAGAGCTCTCTCCTTTATGCTTACTAGGAAGAGAAGTCTCTTTCCTAGTAATGTCTAGAGGAATGGTAGGAGTCTCTCTTTCCTTCCTAGCTAGGAAAGAGGTGACACTAGTCTCAAGGGAGATCATTTGAGACTTAAGCTGCTGTATAAGAGATGTAATGCTACCCAAATCTTTCTCTAACTTAAGGGTTTGTTCTTTCAAATCAATGAATTGGTCATGAGTGACAAATTCATCCATAAGCTCTTCATAAGTATACTCTTGCTGTGAAGGCTCTTTTTCTTCTACATTCTCTTCTATTTCTTGTCCTAACTCTACTTCTTCCATTCTAGCATCCTGATCCTCTAGTTGCTCTCTAGATGGAGAAGTGGTCTCAACTACTTGTTTGCCTTTAGTTTCCATGTTTAAGTACCCTTCTCCCGTTTGCTAACTAGAGTGTATAAAAATGAATGGAAGTAGAGTTTAAATATGCAAGAAGAAGAGAAATATAACACAAGAGCACTTCCCTGATACAAAGTAGAGTTGCGGAAGCTAAATCCAAATGGTCCTTGATGCTTCAAACCGCTGATTTCGATTCCTCGCCAGTCCCAAAAGAAAATTGGAAATGTCTGCTTGGTCCGGGGAGGTTCTAGACACCATAAACTATCAAAATAACACCAAAAGTGCGTAGGAAAAACCCCAAACGGGCAAACTGAGTGTAACTGAACAATTTCAGAGATTTTCCAATCCTCGCCAGTCCACAAATTGTTGCCCAGCACCTTCACTTCAAGAATTTGAGACACTCCCAAGTGAAAAAATTGGATTTGGAGTCCGGATGAAGAAAAACTAGGCCCGGGAGTGGCCGCCTAGTTCCTGCTGAAGCGTTGCAGAGAGATTTTGGTAGGGCAAATCTCTTCCAAATCCAACACCGATGGTCTCTGAGCGAAGCTTGAAAGCGTAGCTTCGAAACGTGACCAAGATATTTGAAATCCGATATGGTATGAAGAAGATATAGTCCGGAGAAGTGAGGTATGTCACCGGTGGGAGGTAAAAAGGTAACCCTCTTGAAGTAGAGACTTTGAAGAGCTCCAAACTGAAGGACTGAAGCTTTTCAATAAAAACCCAAAACCCTAAACCCTTCTCCACAGCCCGTAATACATATGTGCATCCTCATTTAACCAATATCTTGATCCAAGCCATCATCTTCATGCTCCAAAGTTTATTAAAAAACTCGAATTTTTTTTCTACAACTGGGAACCTCTATTTCTTTGAAAAAAAATGGAGATACCTGTCGACAAAGAGCTTTATCCCATATATGCGTGGGTTGCAGGCTTTTTTGAGGTATAATAAGAAAGCTCTAGAGAGCTTTGATCATCCAAGAGTGGGGAAGGAGGAGCAAGGCCCCCCCCCGTGGGCTGGCAGACGCCTGCGGGCTCTCCTCTCTGCGCACGGCGGTGAATTCTCGGTCATCTGGCGTGGGCGCCTCGTTTGGTGTGCCTGTGGGCCGTCCGTCGCGCGTGCGGCGTCTACTGGCGCTGTCCTGCTCCGATACCAATGTTGAATGATGGCTCCGATGAGCTCCCCAATTTTACTAACTTCTGCACGACTATCGAGGTCGTCTTCTCAGAGATGAGTGCGCACGGAGATGCTTCTTCGAATGACCGCCCAGCCGCGTAGTCCATCATTAGTTACCCTTTCTCTCTCTTCATCATTGTGAGTCATCCCCCCACATGGGTTCACACATGGGTGCCACATGGCACTCATGTGTGAGCCCATGTAATAACCAATCTAAGAGGTGGTTCACACCTCTTCTGAGGGGTTCTCCATATAACACATATAAATCTACAAGAACCCATGCATAAGAAGCTCCATTGTCAGATCATTCTTCCTTTCAAAAATTGATTCATGTGTGTAGTTTTCTTTTTGTTCTCATCATGCATACATCCATATGTTCCCCCTTCTCATAATCAAATCATGACATCTCTCCTCTTCATACCCAACTTCATCTTCACCTTCACATTTTTATCATAAAGACCTTCCAACACTCACTAGCTTCATACACTCTGTATGTGCTGTGACCGGACCCAATCCATCGCGATTGCGATCACCTCCACAACATATATACACACATAGGCATACACATACACACATAGACACATAGAAACGTACACACATACACACATAGACACACACATATACACACACATAGACACATACACACACATATATGCATACACATATACACATTACAGAGACATACACACATACATATGCATATACATACACACGTAGAGAGACATACACACACACACATACATGCATACATAATGCATATGCATATGCATACATACATACTTACATGCATCCACACACATACACACACATGCATACATATGCATACATAATGCACATGTATATGCATATATACATGCTTACATGCATACACACACATACATATACACACATAGACACACACACACGTAGAGAGAGACACACACACATACATACATATATATGCATACACACATATACGTAAAGAAACATATACACACATACACATAAATGCATACATATGCATACATAATGCATATGCATATGCATACATACATACTTACATACATACATACTTACATACATACATACACATGCATACATAATGCACATGCATATGCATAGATACATGCTTACATGCATACACATACACACATAGACACATACACACACATAGACATATACACACACATAGACACATACACATACATAAACACATACACACTCATAGACACATACACACTTACACACACGCACACATCCAGACACATTTACACACACATATACACATGCATACATACATATATATATAGATACATATGTATATTCACACATAGACACACACATACACACATATACACACACATACACACACACATAGACACATACATATATGCATACACACATGTAGAGAGATATACACACATATACACATACATGCATACATATGCATACACACACACACGTAGAGAGACATATACACACATACACATACATGCATATATAATGCATATGCATACAAACATACTTACATGCATACACACACATACACACACATGCATACATATGCATACATAATGCACATGCATATGCATACATACATGCTTACATGCATACACACACATACATATACACACATAGTCACACACATACACATAGAGAGAGACACACACACATACACACACATATATATGCATACACACACAAATGTAAAGAGACATACACACACATACACATACATGCATACATAATGCATATGCATATGCATACATACATACTTACATGCATACACATGCATACACACACATGCATACATATGCATACATAATGCACTTGCATATGCATAGATACATGCTTACATGCATACACATACACACATAGATACATACACATGCATAGATACATACACACACATAGAAACATACACACACATACACACATATCTACACACAGATTTACACACACACATACACAGAAACACTTACACATGCATACAGACAGACATACATACATGCACACATAGACACACACACACTTACACACATAGACACACACACACATACACACATAGACACACACAGAGATACACACACATACACACATACACACGTACATACGTACACACACATACACACATCCACACACATTTACACACACACATACACATGCATATAGACATATATATAGATACACATATATATACACACATATACACACACACATACACATGGACACATACACAGTTACACACACACATACACACACACATACACATATCCACACACATTTACACACATACATACACATGCCTATAGACACATATATACAGATACACATGTATATACATACATAGACACACACACATACATAGATGGACACATACACACATGGACACATACACACACACATATATGCATACACACACTTAGAGAAACATACACACACACATACACATACATGCATACATATGCATACATAATGCATATGCATATGCATACATAATGCATATGCATATGCATACATAATGCATATGCATATGTATATGCATACATACATACTTACTTGCATACACACACATACATACACATGCATACATTTGCATACGTAATGCACATGCATATGCATACATACATGCATACACACACTCACATATACACACATACATATGTACACATATATATATTGATTTCTAACCCATTTTGTTTTATATGTTTAGGCATTATGGATCCTAGTACAGAGAGAAAGGTAAAACTCACTCTCATAAAAAGTCTTATGAGAAAAAGAGTTTTGCCTGATACTCTAGGGATCATCATGCATGAGTACTCAGAGATGCCTGATGATAAGCAAGATTTTACAATCCAGACACTTACCCAACGATCAAAGGAGGACTCTTCTACAGCTCCATATGCAAGTAGACAGCTATCTGCTCATAGGTATGTTTTTTTTCATAATTTTTTTTTAATGATATTATAACACATATTTTTATTTAATTTTATCTATCTATTTTCAAGACACCTATACCACCTCCAGATCATGATAGCAGGGCACAGGTGCCTATGAGGACATGCATAGGCACCTTAGGGCTAGAGTGCGATATAGAGCCAGAGGGGAATATTGTGTTCATAGGGAATGGATTGGAGTTCAAGAGAAGAATGCGAGCATTATGCGACTCTTACCTGCGCCTTGTCCACTTGCAGTGGAAGTAAGTATAAATTTTACATATAAATTAAAATAGATATCTTATGTTTTATTTACATGATTTTTTTAATTTTTGTAGTGAGCATGATGAGAGGGATAAAAAATACGTACTTAGTTCACTTGAGATAGAGTTTGGGACAAGATGGTCACATAAGTGGTGTCTAAAAGAGATGCAAACACTTATGGCTCATCGTCGCAATAATGCACGGTACGCATTGTATTTATGTATATATATGTGGATATGCCAGTATGTGTGTTTATGTATTTATGTATGTATATGAGAGAAAGAGAGAAAAGAGTGAGACTAGAGGTACAATACACGCATACACACACATATATATCATACATGCACATTTACACACATATACACATACATGCATATTTATACACACACACACATACATGCATATTTTTACACACATATACACATGCATGCACTTACACACATATAATGAATACACACATGGACACATACACATACTCACATACACATACACATACATAATCATATGTACACACACATAGACTCACATAATCATATTTACATACATATATACACATACACCTGCATACACACATGCAACACATGCATACCCACATATACATACACACGCATGCATATATATATATATATATATATATATATATATATATATATATATATATATATATATATATATATATATATATATATATATATATATATATATATATATATATATATATATATATATATATATATATGTAAATTACATTATATATATCTCATTTTATAACAATACATACATACACGCATACACATACACACACACACACACACACATATATATATATATATATATATATATATATATATATATATATATATATATATATATATATATATATATATATATATATATATATATATATGTGTGTGTGTGCACACATAAATATATATACATGCATACATATTTACATGTAGATATTTAAACATACACACACACACATACACACACACACACACACACACACACACATATATATATATATATATATATATATATATATATATATATATATATATATATATATATATATATATATATATATATATATATATACATGTACACATCACATGTACATGCCTACATGCACACATGTATACTTATACATGCATACATAATTATAAACACTTGCATGTATTACACAAATGCATATGCATATATACACGTGTGCATACTAACACATGTATACATATATCAAACACATGCACACACATACATATACATGAAACACATATATATGCATACTAACACATGTATACATATAATACACATGAATACACATGAATACACACACATATGCATACATACATGAGAAAAATTTGCTCCTCGAAGATAAAGATATATATAAACTAATTAGGCATACCCCCGAGCTTCATGTTCTAACTTAAATTTCATCTCTCTAGTAGGATTCATCGATATTCTGGTTGAATAAAGAAGAATCTATTATTTGATATCCATTCAGAAGCTTCAACTTATTGATCGATAAGTAGAGTCAAATTTATTATCTAATATGCTCATATGTTTCATTATTGCCATCATTTTGGTAAGACATCAATATAATCTCATCTTCATTATCCTTATTGATTTCATTTCTTTCTTCTATTATTAAATCTGTGTTCTCATGAGTCACATCATCTATTTATGGATTAATATCGATTTTTGGTAATTCCTCTTCATCATCACTAGAATCAGCATGTAGAGTATTATCCTCTTCATAAAAAATATTCGTATCATTATCATGTATAATGATTCTAATTTCTCTTTCAGATGTTGATGTATCAATATCTAATGGTGAATCATCAAGAGGACTTTCTTCAATCTCTCTAACAATAAACTCTTTAAACAATGACCTACCTCTAGGTTGAACATGAATGAATTTCCACCAAGGATGAGCATATAGGGTTTTATAGAAAAATGCTTGTTCAATATGCCTAGGAAGAATATATGGTTCTTTAGTAGATCGCATTACCTTCGAAGAATCAATTGCCCAAAACCCAGATAATTCCTTTCTTAATGTGGAATTATTACCTTTATACTCGGATCGAAATCAATCAACCTTCAAAATGACCTATCAAAATATATAAAAAAACCCATTATTAGGTGCTTAAAAAAATAATAAACTCTATCATAAAAAATATAAACTTTTTTCTACCTGTTTGAATGTACGAAATGATATTTCGTAGATACGAACAACAGTTCCACGTAACCAAGTTCGCCATCTATAAGGTTCGTGTCTTTTGAGCTAACACGTGATAGTTGCTTGAAAGAAGCAATAATACTAGAATCCTCTATTTTATGTAAAGAATCAATGGCTTTGATTCTAATATGATGTCCAAAAGCCCACATATTAGTGAACATTCGAGCTTGCAAAAGAAATCAAATTAGTAAATGGAAACTAATATACATATATGAAAAAAATGAAATATTATTAAAATAAAATTACCTTTTGTTCAAAACCTATCATTAACTCTCTTTGGTCATCTGAGATTTCTTCATTATTTGCATTGGCACGTTGCAAATGACTATATAGCCAATCCCTGAAAGATGATGTATTTGTAATCTCATTATTATCGAGATTACATCTATATCTTTTGTTTCTTCATTTTTTACTTTGGAGATTTTTATGTTTGTATTCTTACTCGCTAAGGAATGCTTTCATGCATTCACTATTATATGCTACAAAAGTAGAAACATCATTTTTTTCTTGAAATATAAATAAAAATGGAACTTCCTTATCTAATAATACTTCATCTATTATTTTTTAAGAAGAATCATTGGTCCATGCACGTGGAGCTTCTTCATGAACTCTTTCAAGGTACTCACTAGCATAATACATGCATTCTTCAAGCATCCAACCCTTTGCCATGGATCCTTCTCGTTTCGCTCTTTGTCGCATATAACCTTCTAATATTCCCATAAATCACTCGACCCCAAAACATCCATTGAGTATTGACAACACCCGCAATCTCTATTTCATCTACAAGATGGACTAATAAATGAACCTCAATATCAAAAAATTAAGTAGGAAGCTCTTTCTCCATCAAACATAGTAGCTCTTTGCATTCACGTTTTTTTTTGTGGGATCAAGTTTTTGTCAATCTCTTTTGATGTAATCCACCTATACATATCATAAAAGAAATTATAAAGAAGTTAATTCAAAAATAAAAGATATCAAATATTCATATGTATTAAATATGAAAGTATCATAATTACCTTATAAGCGATCCAAGACGATAGATCATATCTTATACTCCTTTTGTTGTACATCCATCGATAACCAAAGGTAAAATATGCTTCAAAAAGTTATGCCAATCATGGGTCTTTAACCCAGATAAGCTCTTATCATCCATAGTAAATATGTTTTCGAAAGATGCTCCATATCCTATACGAGTCCGAATCAATTGAATCCTATTGTTGATAGTCTGTATCCCTTTTGTCGTAAGTACCCAAGGAGCAAGTGCATAAGTTGTTTCTTATCGATGTTTATCAAAAGCAGGCCATAACTTTGGTTTTGAGTTTTGATCTTTCAAATCATTTCTTGATGTTATGGTATCTTTTAGTCCAAGAAGATGCTAGGAATAACCAATATTCTTGAATATATGCATAGGATCAAGAAGATGACATACTTTTAACTCTTTCCAGTACTCCAAAGAATGCCATATTGATATCTTTTTTGCGAGTGCCAATTTTCCTTTACCTCTCTTCACATACTCATTATCTTCATCATCACTGAAGATTTCTGTACATGTCAAAGAGTCTGCATATTCATCTCTATATAAAATACAATCGTTAGGACATGCATGTATACATTGATAATCTATACCAAGATTGTTGATTATCTTCTTCATTTCATCATGTGAGATAGGAAGATTATTCTGACTTGTTAAAAACTTTTCAGATAATAACCTGTAAGTTCATCAAAAAAAGACACATTAATAAAAATAAATAAATAAATATACATATATATGCATATAATTTTATATATGTGTATGCTTATGTGTATGTATATGTGGATGTGTATATGCATGTGCATGCGTATACTTATGTGTATGTATATATGTATGTATGTGTATATATGTGCTTTATATGTGTATATATATGTATGTGTATGCGTATGTGTATATGTATGCATATATGTATGTGTATGTGTGTGTGTATATATATATATATATATATATATATATATATATATATATATATATATGTATTATGTATGTATGCATGCATGTATGTATGTATGTATGTATGTATGTATGTATGTATGCATATGTATGTATGTATGCATATATATGTATGTATGCACATGTATGTATGCATGTTAGCTGTGTATATTTCATTTCGTTTTTAATTTTTTTTTCGTATATTGTGGTTTGTAGACTTTCATATCTAGACCACTGAATCGTTTGGTTGTCTATCATTTTATAGTCAATCTATTACCTATCTTGCTAACTAAGACTTACATATTTGTTTACAAGGATTAAGTATCAGTTAACTATGGAGATATTAGGTTGTTTGAAAATAAGAAAAGCAAATTTCTCTCGACGATTTTGGAAAATTGATAAATAATTCTAAATTATGGGTGGACATGAAGTGTTCATTCAATGCAACTTCTTGTTCTTACCGTAGCTAAGATAAAAGAAAAAACTTGCACTGAATGAACACTTTGTGTCTACCCATCCTTTAAAATTATTCTTCTATCCTTCAAATTCTTCGAAGTAAATTTACTTCTCCTATTTTTCAAGGACTTAATACCTCCATAGCTAACTAATACTTAATATTTGTATGCAAAGCTCATAAAAGAGTTAGCAGTGCAGATATTAGGTCGACTAGAATAGGAGAAGTAGATGTGTTAAGAAGATTCTAAAGGTTGGGCAGACAATTCCAAGGGCTAGATGGACAAAATATCTTCATTCAATACAAGTATATATATAATTTTACTTTACTCTCATAACATGTGTATATGTATATATATGTGTATGTATTCATGTGTAGCTATGTATATTTGATTTCATTTCTAATTTTCTTTTTGTTTATTGTGGTTTGTAGACTTTCATACAAATATCTAGAACACTAAATCGTCTGGCTATCTCCCATTTTATAGTCAATCTATTACCTGCCTTGCTAACTAAGGCTTACATATTTGTTTACAAATATAAAGTATCAGTTAGCTATGGAGATATTAGGTCATTTGAAAAATAGGAGGACCAAATTTATATTGAAGATTTTGAAAGATGCATGAATAGTTTTAAAGGATGGGTGGACAGAAAGTGTCCATTCAATGCAAGTTCTTGTTCTTACCTTAGCTAAAGTAAGAATAAAAACCTACATTGAATGGACGCTTTCTTTCCACCCATCATTTAAGATTTCTTTTTCATCCTTCAAAATCTTTGAGATAAATTTGGTCCTCCCATTTTCTTAACGACCTAATACCTCCATTGCTAACTGATACTTAATATTTGTATGAAAAGTTCTTAAAAGAGTTAGCAGAAGAGGTATTAGGTTGACTAGAATAGAAGAAACAGATGTGTCAAGAAGATTCTAAAGATTGGGTGGACAATTCTAAAGACTAAATGGACAAAACATCTTCATTCAATACAGGTATGTATAATTTGACCTTACTCTTATAACATGTGTACGTGTGTATATGTGTGTGTATGATTATATGTGTGTATGCATTCATATATAATCATATGTATATCTATATATGCATGTATTTATATGTATATATTTATGCATGTATATATATAAATAGATAGGAAATTGAATATTATACCTTAATAGTGCCGAAAACAGATACATTACTCCATCCAAAACGATTTTGAAGATTGAGAATAAGTAAGCTTGCACTTAGTCGTGTCAAACAACTTCCTTCATATACATGCTTTAGATATTCCTCTCAAAGATATTTCTCATTTTTAGAAAGATCAATGCTCTGACTATCATTTTGATACCAATCCTCAATAAAATCTGCCGTGCCATCATCTTCATCATTGTCACATAAACCTTGTACTTTGTCTTCTTTTGAATATAGATCTTTCAACCTTGCATATTCCACAAGACCACTTTTGCGTAGCCTCCTCATAGAAGCTTCTAATAAATGAGGTCTTACTGGTAATTGTGAATGGTGTGGAGGAATATCATCAACATCATATGTTGGAATCTACACAGATGAATAAGAATCATTCGTATTCCATAAATGAATAAAAAGTAAATTTTAAACATAAAATTAAATATGGATAGAAAATTCTCATTCTCTCTCTAGCTAAAAGGTGCTCTTGGAGATCTACGCCATCCATAATTCACTAATAATTCATCACCAGCATGTAATGTAGTAATAGCATTGACAACTATGTATCTTGATACATCTCTACTCATGTATGGTGATTCGTGACTATTTTCACGCTCCTCAAATTTGGAATTAGTCCTTGAACTTTTATGTAACCCTCGACTATTATTTATTAAACCTGCTATATTTCCATGCATGTAAGGTCTTTCATCAATATATAATCTTTCATTTTCTACATGCGAAATCCTTCTACTAGTAAGAGATGCTACATTCAAGCGTATTCCATAAGTACTCATGCTTTGAACATAACGTCAAGTCGATGCCAATCTTCCCATCCATATATAGGACCACAAAATGACATTAGAGTGACTTCAGAGTTCGGAGGCACATACAAATCCTCTACAATAAAGAGACCAAGACCAGCATTAGTAATAGTGGATGGAGCAATCATATAATGATTACCCCAAAGGTTGAAAACCTCTTCATCTAAATGAAGTGGTCCTCTATTCCATCCTCCATATCTTCTTCTATCATATTTTTGTACTAGAGAACGATCACGAGCTGGCAATGGATAATCTCCAGCCATTTCAGTCTCTAAACCAGGAGGTAGAGGATTTCTAGAAACCTCTGCTTGTAATTGATGAACGGCAAGTCCATGACGTGTACGAGGTATATTAACATTATGAGAATTATTATTATCATCATCATCATCGAGCAAGTATTCCTGTGTATCAATAGTAATTTGATTTTGTATATGGTTTTTAAATAAAATAATGATATTAATTTATAAAAAAATACATACCCAAGCATTATCACATTGACCAGGTGGTAGTGCATGCTCAAATGTACCATACTCTGCCTCATGTTCAATACATTCCATTCGTGGTCTTCGATATGCGCCATAGCGAGAGTTACACCAACATATAATATGCTCTTGATAGTAAAATTCATCATAATTCCTATCGGAGGACACATGTGAAGTCGTTGATTGGGTAAGAGGTGGTGGAGTGCCCTCTGATTGATCAAATCTGATTATAACAAGAAACAAAAAAATATATCAGCTATGTATCTATCAAATATATTTAAAATTAAAGGTTTGATATACTTACAGTATATAGTCCTTGCACGATTAGGAGATGGTGGTGGAGTTCCATTTGATTGATCGGAATCTACAAACAATGGTATTTGATATTAATAATGTGATTATTTACATACACAAACATTCACATATACATATTTACACATACACACATATTCACATATACACATTTACATGTACACACATATTCACATATACACAAATACACATTATTGTGGGATAAATGCATGTATTTTGTATAAATGAGTGTATATGTATGCATGTGTATGTGTGTACATATATATGTGGATATGTATATGTATGTTTATGTTATATGTATGTACATATGTATATGTTTGCATATACGTATATGTATATGTTTGCATGTATATGTGTATGTGGATATGTGTATGTGTATGTGTGTGTATATATGTGTATGTGTGTGTATATATGTGTATGTATTCTGATTCGTTTTTTCTATTTGAGATTAAATTAACAGGAGATATTGTATGTGGAAAAAAATAAGAGGCGACCTAACATACGACCCGAGATGTGGCAATTGTTTCATAGATAGCTACATCTTCAGGAGTCATTTCCTCAGCAGAAGGTATAGAAATTAATAGTTTATATTTATAATTCTTATATATTTTATTAAATTTTTACATTTAATTTATGTATTTCTTTTTTCTTTAGTTAAATAGGCTACTACAAAGAAGAGAGTTGAGTCGAGACACACATCACACCTAGACCAAATGGGCCATCATGGTTTTGTAGCTACATTTGTAAGTATATGTGTTATTGTGAGTATATTTTTTATTTTAGTTAAAATGCAATAAACTAATCTTTTTTATTTGTTTCAATGCAACGAAAGGATTATGGACGATATCCTACGAAACATGAGATCGAGTATGCTACACATTTTGGATATCGGCATTTGAGCAAGTATATGCAAGATCATCCGGATGCATTTGTGAGTATTATTAAATTTTATATAATTATTTTATTTTTATGGATATTTTAATTGTTTTACTTATTTATGTTTGTTATATGTAATACAGGAGTATTATGGAGAGGCAGATATGGATGAGGTTGAGAGACAAACACAAGAGGGACGATCTTGATCGTCACAGGGTGCTCACACAGATACATCAGATCATGCGAATGATCATGATGATGAGGATGAGGATGAGGGTGATCATGATGCTGACAATGATGATGATGATGATTAGGATTCTTGATTATGACATTGGATATGTATTTACACACACACACACACATATATATATATATATATATATATATATATATATATAGTTCATTTCAATTATGTCTTGAATTGTGTGCATGATATTAAGTAATTAAAAGTTTTGTTCTATTGATTGTTATTATTATTTATATTAAGCGTGTGTTTTATTACTTTAATTATATAATTGATTCATATTTATGTGTGCTTGTGTGTATATAAAATGTATATATGCACATGTAGGTATATATCTATATGTGTAAGTATGCCTATATGCATGTATATGTATGTATCTATGTATATATGTGCATGTATGTATGGGCATATGTATATGTGTATATGCATGTATCTGCATGTGCATGTGCGTGTGTGAGTGTATATGCGTATGTATGTGTACGTGCATGTGCATGTGTATGTGTGTATATGTATGTATGTATGTGCATGTATATATGTGTAATATATGTGTGTATGTATGTGCATGTATATGTGTGTAATATGTGTGTGTATATGAATGTATGTACATATGTATATGTGTATATGCATGTATGTGCATGCGCATGTGTAAATGTATGTGTGTATGTATGTGTATGTGCTTGTGCATATGTATGTGTGTGTATATGTATGTATGTGCATGTGCATGTGTAAGTGTATATGTGTATGTGCATGTGTATGTGTGTGTATATGTATATGCATGTATATGTGTAAGTGTATGTGTATATGTGTATGTGCATGTATATGTGTATATGTATGTATGTGCATGTGTGTGTATGTGTATATGTGTGTGTACGTATGTGCATATATATGTGTATTTATATATATGTATTTATGTGTATGTGTGTATATATACATATGTGCATATGTATGTGTATGTGTATAAACATATACAAGTGTATGTATATGCATGTGTATATGTATGAAACATGCATGTGCGTATGGATGCATTTTCATTTGCATCCATGTGCATGCATGTGAATGTGCATGCATGTGGATGTGCATATACATGTATTTAAGTATATGTTAATGTGTGTATGTGGATGTATATATGCAATAATGCATGCATGAAAGTTTTCTTATATTGTTGTAGAAATGTTTGTGCATATGCATGTTTATGTGTGTGTATGTGTAAGTGTATGTGCACATGTATGTCTGTGTATATATGTGTGTGTATGTGGATGTATACATGTGTACATATGTGAACGTGCATCTTCATCATGTATAAGTATATATATGCATATCAATAAGTGTGAGTATGCTAACTAATGAAAATAACACAATTCAAATGATATACAAAGAATGAAAATTGTACTTACAATAGTCAGCCTTATTTTTTGCTTGATTAGCTTCTTGAATAACCTGCAATAAAGAGAGAGAGAGAGAGAGATAATTCAAAGAGAGATAAAGGTAGAAAGAGAGAAACAGAGACAGAGAGAGATAATAAGATAGAGATTAGACAAAAGAATAATTTTGCAAGCGATTGTTTGAACTCATAAGCGCAACACAATTGTGAACGTTGGAGAGCTCTTCGATCAAATGCATGAAGATGCCGATCGAAGAGCCTTCAATGTTTTTTTTTTCATCAAAAAGCCATTGTGTAAGCGATGGTAAGGTGTCGTAAAAACCACTAGAATTGGCATCACATAAGCGATGTTGATAACCATCGTTTATACGATGCTTTTCTAAATTGTCACTTTACCGACGCTCAATGTGAGCATCGCATATCCCATCGTGCCATACGTCAAAAAAAACATCGTATTGCTCATCGTTTAATCAAGGGTCCACACTCGACACTTCTTGCGATGCTTTCTAGCAATTTTATAGCAAAGAAATTATGTCACGTTAATCGTCGCTATGTACCCGTATTCCTTGTAGTGTCACTATTTAACCCATACATAACGTCATGTCTATACCTTACAATGAATTGCAATAGTCCTCACATTAAGTCGCATCCGTGCGTTAAGAAACATAAATCATGTTACACCAACATTCTTACATAGACAAAGCAATAAACAACGATACATTTTATATGATCTTTCTACTTGACATAACCCATTATCTCTTTCTTCATGGAACCGAGAAACTATTAGGCAAAAAGAGCTGAGTATTTTGATGAATCAATAAACAAGTACGAATCTGAAACCGAATGAGAGCAATCGGCTACTAAAAGTGAGAAGAGACTTTACAAAAGTCCATACTTATACAGTGCTGAGAAAAATCGGCTATCTAACGTAGGAAAAGGGAAGGCTATGGAAGGAGGAAAACGAAGGTTCATACTTACACAGTGGTGAAAAAAATCGGCTATCTAACATAGACAGGGAAGTCTATCGAAGGAGGAAAAGGAAAAAGGGAGGGGGGAAGCGAAGTAGAACATCCAATATGCGTGCTCCTTGAAGTAGAACATCTTTCTTGTGTGGGGAGGATCAGAGATGCGTTCGTCGAAGTCAACGAATCTGCCATGCACAAGACAAAAGGATCAAGCCACTATAATAACATTTCTGTCATTAAGAAAGACAAGGGCAAAGAATCTCATCTTCAAGAAACAAAACACACACACTTGAAAGCCATATTTGGGTGCGTCGAACCATACAAAACTCACATCAGATGTGTCATGTGAGTATTCAGAAAACCCACAGGTTCGTACTTCCTAGGTACGAAAAAAACTGTATAATTACATCCATTATTGCATTGCAACCCGCAAACAATAAACTTTTCGTCTCTACACAGAGCAAATGCATTTTCTTTTTTTTTTTATCAGAAGGAACTTCGGCATCAAATGCATACACAGAGCAAATGCATCTCCCTTTGCTACGTCTATTGAACGTTTAAATTCAGAATATCGTTCGCTTTGGCGTTTTCCGTTGTTTTCCCTTGCATAAACCCACAGCTCTATATGCATAAAAATATGAACGTGTTCCCGCCTGTTGATTTTCTTGGCATGCATTCGTGCTGATGATGCGATCACCTCGGATCACGAAGATGTGCCAGATGTTCTCGGTCATCCTCGCTTTGTATCGCTGATCTTGGTCCACAATGCGTATGGCGTGAAAATTATAGATAAAAGAGACATATTATAAATGAACCTGGAGATGCTCAGCACGGCAAGCAACTTCGAACGCAGCTAAAGCAGTCACGCAGACAGGAACAGATGCAGCAAAGAATCGTCAGTACAACAATGGCGACGATCACCACCACGATGATAATGACGATTTCCGGGACTGCCATTGCTAAAGAAACTTATGAATACGCCAGGAACAGATGGTTAGAGCTTCGTTACACAGACAGTTGATCCGAAAAGTGAGAAGAACGCCGAAGATAGAGAAGATATTACGGAAGTCAAGATCTGCGAATGAGGATTCTTCCGCCGAACGATGTAGGTAACAAGCCATTTTGTAGTCTCCTCTAGATGTCAAGGACGCGCTTTCGTGACTTAGTCAGGAGACCATTCAAACCTACGGTTGCTTTCATGATCTGGTGTGTGTAGGCCTCCAGAATGAAACGTGTCATTGCAGTTCTTGAGGATCCCCTACCTCAAGCTTCATATTCTTACCACGCATAACGTAGATTTTCAATGTATTGTATAAAAGAAATATGAAAAAGGAAAATAACTTGCAAGAATCTAAAAACAAGCAAAGCCACACTTAAGTACAAGACTCGTCTGGATAGATAAGTAAAATTCTTGTACATTAAATTTAAAACAACCTATATTAGATTTTACGGTCTCATTATTCTCCCTCTCCTAGAGGTTTGCATATGCATGTGAGGGTTATAAAACTGTGAGTGGCTTGTGCATGGGATCGTAAGGTGGAACTATGCATGCATACTTTACATGCATCTTTCAATTCATGGTGTAAAAGGGATGAATACTTGGCTATGTGCCAAGAGGATTCAGACGATGAGAATTTTCTTGGTTCTTGGGCTCCTGGCAATGCAATAGTGGTGATCATTTTGGTGTTGTTGTGGTAGTGAATGAATAGATTTAAATTTATTATGTGCATCAATTAGAAGATAATTTGTTGTTTTCTTCTTTTGATCTTCTTTACATCTTGTGTACATTTATTTTTAGGCCTCCATGTCAGTCAAACATTGCTAGGATAGTACGTACATGGGTGCTTGCATTAATCATGTTCTCATAGTCCTCCTCCCGATGTTTGTATCGGCATCAAGATCTCATGACAATTTAAATGTGGTTACTCTTTGCTACATTAGTTTGGGTATCTAGATGGTTGCAAGGTGGTGTTGTGCTTCGATGATCTACTTGGGCGCGGATGTTGACCTTTAATTTTTCCGTTCTAGTTTCATTGATTGATTGATTTTTTTTTTGCTTGACGTATTGATCCCTTCACAAACCAGGAATCGGGTTCATCCGTTTCATTTTGCATTGATGTCACTCCTATCTCTCTGATGCGTTATTGAATGAATTGTTGTGTGATGATAGAACTTATAATTCCTTCTTATTGCTCTTCTGTTTTAGTCTCCCTTTCCATATATGTCCTTAGTTGATATTTTTGTTGAGGTTCATGAAGGTTTTTAGACTAATAGAGGAGATGATGGTCAAGTAGAGGTTTCTCCTAATGGGAGTCATCTAAGTCAAATTGCGTGGAAATTGAAATTGATTTGTACATATGTTTAGATTGTGGTTCTCACTCTTCTAAAAAATTGAAGACCTTTCTTTCATAGACCACTACAAATACAATTCCTTGGGAAATGTTTGGTCCAACTGCGTGTTGGCACAACCAATCTTGCCCTCGAGTGACTACTTTGGTTGATTCTTCATCTTTGCACACTTAGAAGGTAGAATCCATATACACATTTCCTAGATGAACTCATAGTTCTACCTCACCTGGATATTTATTCTTGATCCACCTATTCCTATGATGTAGGATTCTATAGGTCCTATCTCTCCTTGTAATTTCTTTCATATGAACCACTTCATTGTATTATTGATAGCCATGTCAATCAAGATAGAGACAAATGCAGATTTGTCCTAGAGAGACCACTCCATGTGTGTGTGGGACAAGGACCAGACATAGCCAAGGTCTCTAGCTCAGGTGATATCCCAAGGTATTCAATGGTAATGGGGATGAGTATTGCATGGTGGCCACATGTCCATACTAGACCATTCCAAAGCATTGTTATTTTGGATGCAAGGAAATATAATGGATGGGACGAGAGTGGCACACATATCATTCACAAATCTTACTTTATAAATCCTCAAGAGAGATGTTTTGCAAGTCTAAAATTTGGTAATCAGAGCATTCCTAGGATCTTTTGGGGCAAAACATTTTCGTGAGAAAGTTGGAGGTGCCATCTTTGAATCAGAGTTGTTTAATCATTGCATTCAAACATCCCTATGTGTTGTCGATGGAGGTCAAAGGAGTGGATCTTTGAGCAAAAGCAAGGAGGTTTAACCCCGTGAGAGGAGCCTCAGGCCCCCCCTCCCTCAAGGAGGCCATGCACTTAGAGCACAGAGAAGGGAAGCTGCCCATGTCTACCCAAGTCGTCAAGAATGCCCGTGCTCCTAGCGAGCTACTCGAGGAAGAAGGTTCAGAGCTCTCTATCTCTCTCTCTCTCTCTCTCTCTCTCTCTCTCTCTCTCTTTTCTTTTAATGGGAATGGAATGAGTCTTAAGCTTCATATATAGGTGAATTTTTCATCTTCTACTTCATATGTGGGATTAAACAACCTCTACACATGCTTGGCTTAAGAAGAGCTTCCATGGAGGAGAAAAATTGAGTTTGCTCTCTTGATCATCTTCAAGCACCTCTACAAGAGCCTATTTAGCATACCTACTTCCACTAAAATAGCCATATCTTCCTCAATTTGCAACCAACTTGAGTGATCCCAATCCCTATAGAACTATCCTTTGAGTGGTTGGAACTTAGCATTTGAACTCATCTACACACCTGTATAGAGCTTCGAAGTTGGTTGTTCAAAATCAACTACCCCCGTACAAAGACTTTTTCCACACGGAGATGATCAAGATCCACTTGGAGATGCAATAGGAAAATATATCAACCATTTGTAGCACCTTTACATACTTGCACGTGGAAATTTTTAACCCCAAGATAACTTTTTTTGTGATTTTCATGCATTTCTACTCTCTTCATGCATTTTTTTGCACTAAGAACAAGTATAACACATGGCATATGCATCATATGTTTGCTCATTGACTTGTTCAGCTCTATGTTTGGTATGCAATTAGGATGGTATTTAGATGCTCCACGTGAGCATCAAATCCCTGAAATTCCTAGCAAGAGCGTGCTAGTAAGAGAATCCCAATGGTAGCTTAAGGATCTTAAGCCGCCAAGATATCATGGTTCTAGTGGCACACATACTATTGATGCTATTGATCAATGGATCAAGAAGTGGGAGCAGTGCTTTTGTCTATGCGATATCATGGATGATAGGCATAGGATTCAGTAGGTGACCTATAACCTTATGGACATTGCCCATAGGTGGTGGCATAAGATTGAGCAAGACAAGAAAGAGCCCACCACATGGGAAGAGTTTAAAGTCTTGTTTTATAACAATTTTGTACAACCTGACGAGAGTTCTAGAGCGGTAGAACTTGGTTTTTCATTAGTCAAAAAAATCAAACCGTTGAAGAATATGTAGATAAGTATAGGGAGGTACTATTTAAATTAACTGACTCTATCCCATAGTTTCTCCAAGTTCACAAGTTCATCTGGAACTTAGAGAAACTATCTTACCCTCTAGTTAGAAAGGAGAGGTGCCAATCTTTGGTGTAGACCATAGAGATAGCTCTAGTTTATGAGGATGGTCACAAGGGCATAGACTCCCAAGGCTAGAGATCCTCGTGGTCTAAGATGAGTCAGCACTTTTCCACTTCTACTCCTATCTTGACCAATGCACAACCTCAAAAAGAGGCTAAGCAGGTGGATATGATCAAGACAGTTTCAAGATGAAAAAGAAAGCTGTTTGCTCTGGATAAGAGGGCTTACAACAATTCCATCCTTACCCCTTGGTAGAAAGAGAAGAAAGGAAGGAAAGATTTTGCTATGGATGCCTATGACAACATTGCTATAAGGGCTATCCTAAGAAGAAAAAGATAGCAATGACCATAATCATAAATCCTACACAGGTAGGGAGTGATGTAGATGAGGATTTCAGTGATTCCCCATCTCAAATAGTGACCATGAAATTCACGAAGAAGGTTCCTTCTATGTCAAATGATGTGCTTTCACTAGTGGCACAAAATGGATACCAATTTCTAGATATAGAATTCATTGTCATGAGAGGATTCATGGTAGGATTGCTTGTCAAGGTCCTCTTTGACATTGGGTCTATGCATAATATCATTAGATCCGGACTAGTCACAAGGTTACACTTAGAAACTGTGCAATAGGAGTATGGCTACACAATGGAGTTAGCCGATGGGAAGGAAGCTGAGATATGGGATCAAGGAGTAGCTTTACCCATCTAGATATAGTCCTACAAGGACATATTGGATTTTGAGATAGCATGGCTGACCCATTTTGATGTAGTCGTAAGTAAAAAGTGGCATGCTAGGAAATGACCAGTCATAGATTTTGCTTCACATGTTTATCAATTTGAGCATGAGGGGAGGCATGATTGATGATCACAACCAAGTTGCTCAAGATCAACTGTAAGTATATTTACTTTCTTTACTTTGTATATTCATCATGTGTAGTGATCGATTCTTGCAGTCAAGGAAACTCTAGTTGGAATGCTCAAGTACTTTCAGATAAAGTAAGAGCACAATTCAAAGGGTTGGTTTTTTTTTTAATTACATTCAGGCTTCCCTCCTTACAGGAACATTGAGCATAGAATTGAATTGGTACTAGGAGGGAGTCAAAATGCTCGGCCACCATTTCAAATGAGCTTGGAGGAGGAGAATGAAAACTGCAAGGTCGTGGATGAGTACATGGAGAAAGGGCTGATTAGACCCAACTATTTTACATTTATAACACCAGTCTTCTAGTGAAGAAGAAAGATGGATCTTATAGTAGGTGCGTTGACTATAGAGCACTCAATAAGATTACCATCAAGCATAGATATCCCATGCCTAAGATAGATGATCTCCTAGATGCTCTAGGTGGAGTAGTTGTATATAGTAAGATGGATTTGAAAAGTGGCTACCACCAGATTGAAGGAACAAGATGTATATAAAAAAACTTTTAGGACCCATTTTGGGCATTATGAGTATTTAGTCATGCCATTTGGTTTGACTAATGCACCTACTTTTTTCATGATGTTAATGAATTATATTTTAGTACCATTCATTGGGAAGTGTGTTGTGGATTGATGCAATTGTTTGTAAACCTGCATAAGACTCAATTGTTCCTTCTAGAGATATAATATTTAGGGCATTTGGTACTGATCGATGGGGTTGAGATGGATCCCAAGAAGATCTCAATTATTCAATCTTGTCCTACTCCTCAAGATGAGAAGAAAGGGCATAAAGAAGAGAGCTCACTCACACACTCTCATACTCAAAGAGAAGCACATACAGATTGAGGCAAGGAAGAATGATCTTCTTCTTCTTCTTCTTCTTTTTCTATTACGTAAAAGGAATATACAAGAATGAACTAGTACAACAATACAACTAGTGAAATATGCAAAGAATAGTACATAAGGAAAATCCTAATGTCCTTGATAGATAAATCTAGTAAAGGTCACTAAAGTATCACTGACATATACCGGCATGACGAGTATACATGTCAAAGAAATGAAAAAGTGATATGTGTCATCCTCGATCATCACATGTTGAACTTGATATCTCAACACTCCCCCTCAATCTCAGCATTATGTCCTATAAAGCAAGAATATTCCAAAACTTCTTCAACTTCTCAACTTCAAGTGCTTTAGTGAAAATATCACAAACCTACTCATCTGTCCTCACATAAACAAGATCAATATCACTTGCTAACACCTTCTCCCTGATGAAATGACAATGTACCTCGATATGTTTTGTTCTAGCATGAAACATAAGATTCGATGCTAATTGTATGCTGTTAAGATTATCACAATAGATGAAGATAGGCTTTTGCACTTCCACAACTAAATCTGCAAGTATCATCACTAGCCATGATGCTTCACATGCTATCATCCTAGCACCTCTATACTCAGCCTCTCTACTCGACAAAGCAATAGTGGTTTGCTTCTTACTACTACATGTAATAGCTGCACTCCCAAGTGAGAATAGAAAACCACTTGTAGATCTTCTATTTGAAATACTACCAGCCTAATCTACATCGATGTATCCATGAACCTACAATTCTACACCATCTTCATAAAACAATGCATAATCCAACGTAGCACTCACATATCTTAGAGTGCATCTCAAAGCATCTAAATGTGGTTTCCTGGGAACCTACATAAATTGACTTTCAAGTCCTATAGTGTAGCTTAGATCAGGCCTTATAATTGCGAGATATATCAAATTTCCCACAATTTTCCTATACATAGTAATGTTTTCCAATGCTTCACCTCATGTAGTATCCAACTTAAAAATTTGATCTTATGGCATAGAAATTGGCTTACAATCAGCCATACCATCCTTTTGCAACATACTCAAGGCATATTTCCTTTGCAACATCCATATACCTATTTCTGTATGTAGGAACTCAATGCCCAAGATATAACTAAGCACACCAAGATCTTTCATGTCAAATCCGTGCATAAGAAGTTGCCTTACCTCTTTAATGCTTTCTTAGCCACAATCCTGATGCCATCATCACCCTTCCTTGCATATAATGAATGATCTCCATCACACATAGAAAATCTAATGGTGGTTAAGTAATCAACAATCCTTGCATGCCAAGCAGGAGGGGCTTGTTTAAGCCCACATAAAGCCTTTTGCATCCTGCAAATATATTCTGGGTGCTTTGAATCCTCATATCCTTGTGGCGGGTCCATGTATAATTCTTCCTAGAAGGCATTCTTCACATCCATCTGATGCAAAATCCATCCTTTTGCTATAAGCAATGCAACAAGTGCTCCTACAGTAGGCATTTTAGCTATAGGATTGAATGTTTCTTCATAATCAATGCCATATTTTTGTGCATATAATTTTGCTACCAATGGTTCTTTATAAATGATTATGCTACCATCAACATTGTGCTTCACCTTGTAAACCCACTTGCAACCTATGGGTTTCTTTCCTTGTGGCAATGGAACCAGCTTCCATGTTTCATTTCCATAAAGTGCAGCCATCTCCTCATCCATAGCTTTCTCCCAATCTGTATCTCCAATTGCATCTTCTAAACAAGAAGGTTCAACATCTTGCATTACCTTGGTCATGTAGGCACGATGACAAGCCATGTAACTATCATATGTCAATCATTTCACTAAATTTCGCATACTCCCATATCTCCTTGTTCTTGGGCCACTTATCCTTCTATCATTTGCATGTGCCTTTCTTACTCCTAGAGTCTACATAGAGAGAAATCCAAGTTTTTCATCAAGCATTTTTTATGAACCGCTAAAATCTCCATCAATGTCTTAAAAACATATAGATGTTTTACTACCAATAGAAAGTTTTTCTTTACGTTTTTTGGATGTAGTTGATGAATTTTCTAGATTGAAATTTCCACAAAATCTTCCACTCAATGGATTTGAGTTGGAACTATTGCTTGGTGACACATCATGTCCACTCAAAACCTGAGATTTTGCACTTGATTTTTCAGCATTTCCTTTTTCATTTGAGTCAAGATTAAGTCCTTTGGCATCTACATAGAAGCTTGAAATTTCATCAAACACCATATCTTGTCTTACCTTCACTTGTCGTGTAAGTGGGTTGTAGCATTTATATCCCTTTTGCTCAAGGGAGTACCCAATGAAGATACATTTTTCTACTTTTGGATCAAGATTTTCCCTCAACTCATCTAGAACATGTACATATGCAATGCAGCCAAATACTATCATATGTGATAAGTTTGGACTTTTATATGTAAACTTCTCTTCAAGTGTAACTTGATGTACAACAACAGTCGGAGTTCTGTTCATGATGTATACAGCTATGTGATTAGCTTCTACCCAATAACAATGAGGCATATTCTTCTCAGCCATCTAGGTTCTTGCTATTTCTGCAACATGTCTATTTTTGCATTTATCAACACCATTCTGTTGTGGTGTGAACCTGCGTGAAATTTTTTGTCAAAGTCCATGATTTTTTAGAAAGCTATTGAACTCATTTGACATGTTCTCACCTCGTCCATCAAATTTAAATGTATGAATATACTTCCCTGTTTGCTTTTCCACCATAGCCTTGAAATTTTGAAAGTGATTAAACACTACCCATACTTTCCATGTATGGTCATCAATGAAAGTGACATAAGACCTTGATCCTCCCATGTATGTGGTCTTTGCAGGACTCCAAACATTTGTATGTATGAATTCTAGCACATTCTAACTAACATGCTTCTCATGCAAAAATGATGCCCTTTAATGTTTACCAAATTGACATTGTTGCACATACATTCTACATCTCTACAACCTTGATGACAAGCTACTTTGACCGCATCAATTTCAACATCTTCAAATTTGCATGTATAATTTGCTTGTCCCAAATATCTATTCAACAATAACACCTGCACCTTTTGCAAATATGGTTGCATTCATTTCAAGAATTCTCACATTTAAGGTGAAACTCCTACCAAATTTATTCCCTTTGGCAACCAACCTTCCATTATGTTTGTAATCTTCTACATATAAACCATTAGCATTGAGCCTGACTTGTAATCTCTGGTCAACCATTTGTCCAACAAAAACTAGATTCTTTGTTATATTTGGAGCATGCAACACATCAACAATATATTTTACCTTCCCATCCTCCATAGATAGTGTTATGTTTCCTGTAAGCTTGTTAGGATGTGATATGTCATCTCCTGTTTCAACAAATCTAGGAACATATAATTTTTGCAAACTAGTAAACCATTTTGCTTCCTTGACCATGTGATTTGAAGCACTTTAATCAACATAAGCAACATTACCATTTGATTTCGAAACATCGGCAGACATTGTATTCATCATGTGATGGACCATGAACAACTTCTTTGAATCATCTCCACTTGTTGATGCATAGTTGTTCTATTGCCTTCTATTATTTTGATTCTTCAATCTACAATCACATTCAAAGTGATGAGGTTTACCACAATTCTAGAATCCTTTAGTGTCATTACATGAATCATTTTTGTGGAAATTTCTATGGCCTCTTTGGCTCCCCCTACCTCGAAACTATCCTCTACCTCCTACATGATTTTTTTGTTGATCTTGGTCTTGGTTACTGTTTCCTCTTCCACTTCCAAAGCCTCTACCTCTACCTCTTCATCTATCAGAGTAGAATACCTACTTAGAACTAGGTCTTTCTTGGGAGTTTAAGTCCTCACCAAGATTCTTTTCTTCAATAATTAGCATGGATACCAGATCAACAAAATTTAGAATATTTTCCTTGGTCTGAATAAAAGTTCTAAACCACTTATATGTAGCTCCTAAACCACAAAGGCACAACTCCACCTTATCATCATCATCTAAATTCATGCCAATAGATGCAAGTGACTCATATATGCTTTTGATTTTTAGGTTGTAGTCACTTACTGACATGCCCTTTTTCTCGAGTGTATGTAGCTCGTTCTTGAGTTGCAATTTTTGTGCCTTTGTATTGGTCTCATACAATGTGACCACACTCTTCCAAGCCTCTTTCAAAGTCTTGTCATCCTGTATGTGCCCAATCATGCTATCTTGTATTCTAATAGATAGCCAATACATTACCTTTTGATTCCACTCTTCATATGCTCTTAAGTGGTTTTCAATCCAATTCCTCGGTGGTAACTGCGAAGCATTTTCATTCTCTCCTTTGATGTACTTCTAGTAACCTTTTCCCATCAAGAAATTTGTTATTTTGAATCTCCAAGCATGAAAGTTATTTTTGTCCAACTTATCGCTCATAAGTGGCCTCATTCCAGCAGTGTTTGTCATTTCTACAACAATTCACAACACTTCAAAAACACTACAAGTAGTACTTTTGCTTGAACATGGTCACAATATGACATGACAGTTCGATCTCAAAAAAACACAGTTTTAATGTATCAAAAGTACACAAAATTGCTTCAAATTCTAGTCTAGCTAGATCTATTTTGTTATCCACATGGAAGTGTGCTAAGTTTTTACCAAGGTTTTGTGGACCTTAGAAGATAGTTAAGAAGCTTAGTGATGTTGCATATCGATTAGAGCTTCCTCAAAATTGCACTCCATCAAGTGTTTCATGTTAGTAAACTTAGAAAGTATATTCCCAAGGAGGATAATCCAATAGAGGGTGTTGTTTCTTTTGCAAGAAACTAATAACACATATCATTTTCCAAATAGGATACTAGATCAAAGATAGAAACATTTGGGAAACTATGGCATCTAGGAGTGTATAGTAGCCTAGAGAGGATTACTACTTACACATTCTACTTGAGAATCAAAAGCTCTGGTTTGCAAGTACTTTCCCTCACTGATCATTGAGGACAATGATCTTTAGAAGGGCGAGAGAGTGTTAGACATTGGTCTACAGAGACCACTCTATGTGTGTGTGGGACAAGGGCTAGCCATAGCCAAGGTCCCTAGCTCAGGGGATATCCCAAGGTATTCAATGGTAATGGGGATGAGTGTTGCATGGTGGCCGCATGTCAGTGCTAGAACATTCCAAAGAATTACTATTTTGGATGCAAGGGGATATAATAGATGGGAGGAGATTGGCACACACATCATTCACAATTCTTAAGCATGTATAATATCCTAAGCCTATCAAGTATGTCAACTTTCAATCCTATGTAGGTCACCATTGACATTGACTATGTAGATCATCATCCTAGCGCTTTTATCTGTAAGTTTTTGCAACAATTTCTTTTTTGTGATTCACTCTAATGCTTACACTCATGACTCCTCTAAAAATTTATCAGCTTCTCTTTTTCTCTTCTTCCCATTTCTTAATTATTCTAGGATTTCTTCCATGAGATGATCTTGGTACAATTTTACCCTACATCCACCTATGTATTTAGGTACACATCTCCATCTAGGGTTGCTAGAATAACCACTCCACTAGCAGATATAGAACTAATTACTAAAGGTACATGCCCTTGATTGTATAATAGCCTTGGTTTAACTTCTAAGTTACCCTTAAGACATGATGAGCCTTAAGGACCTCTCGCTAAGACATACCCTTAGAATCGCTCAACACAAATATATCATATGAAGAAAATTTCCTAATCTAGAAATTGAGAGCCAAAACAACAAAATTTGTGGGAAGAGATACAAGCAAAGGGTTTGTGAGACATGAAAAATCAACCATCACCATCCTCATAACTTAATTTTCTAGATCCACCCCTAGACGATGATGTAGATTCATGAGATGCATCCATCTAGCCTAATTTTGAGTCAAATATTGCACCAAGTCTAAGATCCTTATGTAATAGGCCAATATGAAGAATGATCAGAGTGTCACAAAACAACTATGTTACACACCAAAAAATTAGAATCAATGCAACGATATCCTAAGAATCCCTCTAGGAATCCATCTTGTGACAAAAAAAGAAGTTGTGTCTCTGTATCAGACTTAACATGCTCAAGTGAAAACCACTTCACGCATCATTGTAGTTCCTATAGACAAAGTGGGAGAATTCAATGAAGAAAATGAAGGGAGCACAATTCTCCCTATCAAATACCATGGAATGACCACAAAATTTGTAATAGATTCAGAAGAAAGTATAGGCAAAGAAACCACTGAGCTATGGACAAAGTGGGGAAAAATTGCATTAAGAACAACACATATGAAATTACAACTAGAAAATGGACATGTGGCCATTTTTTCAGCTATATCTTTCACCATGTGTGGTGAGAATTTTGAGAGTAATGTAGAATTTGTTTAGTTTAGTAAAGTCCTCACTTATAAAGTACTATGGCAACAGTCTTTCCTAAGACAACTGAAGATAGGGCATTACTAGGATCAAAATTCTCTTTACTTGCAACAAAAAGGAGTGACCATGAAAAGAAACTTACATTAATTTAGTTATAGAGACATTCCTCCTTTGCAATAGAACCTTATCGATATTAAGAATGATGAGGATGATTCCACTTCCATTCATAGTGCCAATACTGACAGTTTTGATTGGATGATTGAGGATACACATCTCTAGTTGTGCCAATGTACTACAAGAGAAGGTGAACATACATAAAAAAGAGTTCAATATCCTCAAAAAGAACACAAAAACATAGAAGGTCTTGCATATGTTAAACAAGTGTTTTAATGATGAAGAATTTGAGCTATACTCATGAAATCAAATACTAGCTACTATAGACACGTGTATTAAAAAAAATGGAAGATCAGTTTTTCAATGAGGATGGGTATGATCTTTTCGTGATTGATATCTTCATTGCAAAATTTCTTTTCTTATTTTACAACAAGTCCCCAATGAGCCACAACGTCCACTCGAAGTTTATGACTCTATAGAAATGGATCAAAGTCCCACATGAAGAGTCATTGAGCCTAGCCCTAGAATGAAGTGCATATTTAATGAGAATCAAGAGAACCCTTTGGAGGATCAATATTTTAGTGCAAACGAAGATTTCATGGAGAACAAAGGCAAGTGCTTCACCTTTCTAAGAGAATTACTTATCAAATACAAGTAGAAAAAGAGTTCAATAAACAAATGAGAAGTTAAGAAGAAGAGGAAAAAAATGCCATATAATACTAGATTTGAAGTACTAAAATGTTGGAACATCAAGCTTACACTATGCTCGAGGTGGATTCAATCTACATCCAAAAGTTCTCATCTGGATTATGTTAAAATATCCATTGAAGTGTTCTTTTACTTATGCTCATTTATTGTATTTTTTAAAAAGTTTTTTTATGGATTATTTACAAATGTAAAAGCCTAAAGCCTTACACATGTAAAAGGAGAAAAAGAGAGCTCAAATTCCACAAATTTTTTTGGAACAAAGCAATCTCAAATTGATGATTATGAAGAATTTGAAGTAAGTCAAGAATCAGAATGAAGCCAAAGAAGTTATTGAAGATAGTGAAGAGATCTCAAATTTGTAGCTTGTATACATATGTACATTATTAGTTGAGAATTCTTGTATAATGGTATAGATGATCCTTCGGATGATAAGAATAATTTAATAGATGCAGGATGAGTCTAGAATCATATGTATATAAGTCAATGATGAAAAGAAATCTGAGAGAGAGTCATTAGAAGCATCAATAGGAACATGTGTATGTAAAGTCTGCAAGTAGACCTCTTGGAGTTGCTGTTTTGCTTGGATCTCAATGCACAGTGTAAATTTTTTTATGAGTGAGCATTCAAAATCTAATCTAGAAGGTAAGGAATCTATGGCTAAAAGCATTTAGCAAAACGAGACTTGTGCTATGAGAAATCAACCTTAGAAGTTGACTATGTCAAAATCGCTTGTTCAATAAGACAATTTCTAACATACCTTTGATCTTAATGATCAAATCAAAGTTTTAATGATTCTCTTGAAGGACTAATGGTTGATATGATTGCGTAAAGGTAGCATGGAGGTATGTATATCATTAGATTGAAGAAATTTGAAGATATGTGCTGATAATGAAGTCTAAATCTGAAGCAGACTTCTTGAAGAAGAAAAATTCTCACTCAGAGAATTGTTCATGAATGATTTGGTAAATTAAGGTAACATTTGTGTAAAGTTTGGTCTATAAGTAATATAGAGGTGCTCTTAAATCAGTATAGATCAAGCCTTTGAAGATTTAGAGGTCTCCAACAGTGGTATCAGAGCAAAAGGTGCAATATAAAGTGAAGTAAAGAGCATTGGAAGTCCTGACTATTGCAGACATTGAAGTCTCTTCAAATTGATGGTGGAGAGGATCAAAGTTTTGAAGACAACCTGAAGAAATGTAAAGATTGAGTTTGAAAGGATCAAGAAGGATTAAAGGTTCATATCAAAGGTACATTATATCACCATACATCTTAGTAATTACAGACACAGGAGATCAAAGATGGGAGAAAGCTTGCATATTGATAAGCTAGATAGGGAGAACTATCCAGCTTGGTCCATGAGGATGGAGGCATGCCTCATGAGCATAGATTTGATGGCATTCATCATAAGAGAAGAAGAAAAGCTTGAGTTCGAAGATCCTAGTGTTCCAACTAGGGAGGAGCTTGCAAATTTGAAGAATTGGATGAAGAAGGATGCTCAAGCTAGGAGCATCATTTACATGGCTGTAAATGATTACATTCTACCTCATATTAGAGGATTAGAAAGTGCAACAGATGTGTGGAATGCTTTGGAAGAGCATTTCCAAAATACAACCAAGTCAAGGAAGTCTTCATTATGGGCACAGTTCACAACTTTCAAGAAGAAGAGCTCACAATCAATTTCTGATTATGTGGCAAGGATGAAGGATATTGCAGATAGCTTGGGAGCAGTAGATGAAGATATTGAAGAAGATAAGTTGTTAAGACAAATACTTACACATCTGAGAGGAGATGAGAAATGGAAGCCTTTCATATTGTCCATAGAATTGTCATTAGATCATTTTACTCTTGATCTTAATCAATTGCTAGGACACATGCTAACTTTTAAGCAGGATTAAGGGAGATAATGATAGGAGTGCAAGTCAAGCTATGTACTCTAAGGACAAGAAAAAGAATGGCAAAGGGAAGTAGTCGATTGATGATGAAGGACCTTCAAGCCAAGCCAATTTCACAAGAGGAAAGATGAATTCCAGAGGTAAAGGAAGAGGAGGTAAGAATAAAGATAATGTTAGAGCTTGTTGGATTTGTGGCAGAATAAATCATTTGGCAAACGATTGTTGGTATAACAATCAAAATGGTGGGACTCATAATCAGAGTTTCAATCAAAGACGTAGAGGAGGCAGAAATCAAAAGGTAACTTCAGAGGAAGAGGTGGTAGGACATCATATGCTAGAGGAGGTGGAAGAAGTTTTCAATCTCAGTCCTACAATAACAATTACTATAATTATGCATCAGATCAGAAGGATGACATGACTCTCATCTTGAATGCAACACATGAAGCAATAGGAGAATATCAAAGGGTGTTCTATATTGACTCAGGATGTAGCAATCATCTGAGTGGCAACATATCATTGATGATTGATATGAAAGCAAAGGTGAATGGACATACAGTTCAAACAAGAGATAAAACCAAGCATGAAGTGGAAAGCATTGGATCAGTGAAGACAAAGGGTGGAATCACACTCTTAAGCAACGTACTTTATGTTCCTACTATTACTAAAAACTTGATAAGTGTAGGACAAATTGTGGAGAAGGAATATGAAGTCAGATTCACAAATGATGGATATAGAAGCATCATTGCAGGTATAAAAAGAAGGAAGACTTTTTACTCTCAAGGTCCAAGGTAATATGGGACATGCATTATTTACTCATGGAAGTCAAAAGATGTCTAAGTTAGATCTATGGCATAAAAGGCTAGGTCATTTTAATGAGAGAGCTATAAAGGAAATGTCAAAGAATGATGTAGTGCTTGGATTGCCAAATGTTGAAGGTCAACACATGGTGTACAAGTTTGAAGCTTGTCAATTAGGTAAAGCACACAAAAGTTCATACAATAAATCAGGATACAAGTACTCAAACATGCTTGAGTTGGTTCATACAGATGTGTGGGGTCCTTCAAGGGACTATAGCATAAATGGATCCAGATATTATGTGTTGTTTGTTGATGATGCAACAAGATGGATTACACTTTATGTAATCAAGGACAAATCAGAAGTGTTCAAGACATTCAAGCATTATCATGCTTATCTAGAAAGGATTACAGGAAAAAATCTCAAGAGGTTGAGATGAGATGGAGGGGGAGAGTATTTTTCTAAAGAGTTTGATGATTATTTGTGGAATGCATGTATAAAAAGAGAAGTAACTTGTTGGTACTCCACTTAACAAAATGGATTTGCAAAAAGAAGAAATAGAACTCTTGGAGAGTTTGCAAGATCAATGATGAAAGAAAAGAATTGTCCAAACTACTTATGGGCAGAAGCTATCAACACTGCAACCCACCTTGTGAATAGGTTACCTTGCAAAGCTTTGGATGGTAGAACACCTTATGAAGCATGGTGGGGTAAGAAACCCACTCTTGATCATTGTAAGGTATTTGGATGTTTAGCATATGCTTATGTTCCTTCACAATTAAGACATAAGCTAGAACCCAAAGCAGAGAAGTATGTGTTTATTGGGTATGATGATAGACAGATGGGCTACAGATTGTGGCGTCCATCTACAAAGTAATTTCTTGTTACAAAAGATGTTACATTTGATGAGCAAAGTACATGGTATATAGGTTCAACAAATGATTATGTAGATGTTGAGGAAATACAAAGGAAAGGAAAGACCAAAGTAAAGGTGTATGAAGAAGACGTTGATGATGTTGATTGTAAAAGTAAATTGCAGGGCAATGATGAAGATAGGCCAAGATTTGATCCAGAATCAAATGTGGCTGAGACTTCAAGAAGTGCAGAGGTCAGAAGATCTTTGAGAGAAAGAAAAGAACATATGAGGTATAGCTATGATACATCTTTCTTAACAACAAAAGATTATGTTTATATTGTGAAGACAGAAGAAGACCCAACCACATATGAAGAAGCTAAAGGCAAACATAATTGGGAGAAGGCAATGCAAGAAGAGATAATGTTGTACTTGAGAATGAGACATGGGGATCAGTGCCAAGACCAAAGAACCAGAAGTTAATTGGATGTAAGTGGGTGTACAAAACAAAAAGGTTTGCAAATGGTGAGGTGTCTAGATACAAAGCTAGACTTGTGGTTAAAGGTTATGCCCAAACTTATGGGGTAGATTATGATGAAACCTTTAGTCTAGTTGCTAAGATGTCTACAGTTAGATCTCTAAGCTATTGTTGCTCGTAAAGGATGGAAGTTGTCACAATTAGATGTGAAGAATGCATTTCTGAATGGATATATTGCAGATGAAGTGTACATGGAGCAACCAAAAGGGTTCATGGATTCAATTGGATCAGATTATGTGTGTAAGCTCAAGAGAGCTTTGTATGGTTTGAAGTAGGCTCCAAGAGCATGGAATTACATGCTTGTTAAGTTCTTGAATGAACGTGGATATCAAGCTTCAAAGGCAAATAGTAGTTTACTAGTGAAGGCAAGTGAAGATGGGTATATATACATGTGTATTTATGTTGATGATATTATTGTCATAGGTACAGATGCTCAAGGCATCAAGGAGCTTAAGAAACAAATAGAAAAGGAGTTTAAGATAAGTGATTTGGGAAACTTATCTTATTTCTTAGGAATGCCGATTGTGTATACTCAACATGGAGTATATGTTACATAAGAGAGATACTTGAAGAATCTTTTGGTCAAGTTCAACATGCAAGATTGCAAGCCTTCAACCACGCCATTGGAGGTAAACCATAAATTGAGGAGATATGGAGGTGAAGAATTTAATGACATGAAGAAATATCAGAGTTTGGTAGGTAGTTTGATCTATGCTACCTTGACAAGACCAGACCTATCATATGGAGTGGGTGTGTTATCACAATTTATGCATTGTCCAAAGAAGACTCATTGGTTTGCAGCTCAAAGGTTTCTCAGATATATCAAGGGAACTCTGAGTGAAGGTTTGTATTATGGTTTTACTTCTGATACAAGAATCAAAGTGTTTAGTGATGCAAATTGGGTAGGTTATTCAAATGATAGAAGGTCTATTCATGGTTATCTCTGTTATATTGGAGATAAGTTTGTTTCTTGGTGCTCAGAAAAGCAACATACAGTTGCTTTGTCATCCACAGAAGCTGAGTATAAAGGAATGGTAGAGGCTGCAAAAGAAGTGATATGGTTAAAGACCTTATTGAAAAGTTTTGGAACTGATCAGAGTACTCCAATTATTTTTGGAGACAACATGAGTTCATTATATTTGGCAGCTAATCCTATTTTTCATGCCAAGACTAAACACATAGAGATTCAGTATCATTTCTTGAGAGAAAAGGTACTTGACAAAGAAATTGAAGTGTTGTATACACCAACAAAAGAGCAAGTTGCAGATATCTTGACAAAAAGCTTAGGTGGACCTAAGCTACAGAAGTTTAGAGAGATGGCAGGAATAAAGAAGAATGGTATAATCACAACTACTGATTGAGGGGGAGCTGTTGGAACAAAGCAATCTCAAATTGATGATTATGAAGAATTTGAAGTAAGTCAAGAATCAGAATGAAGCCAAAGAAGTTATTGAAGATAGTGAAGAGATCTCAGATTTGTAGCTTGTATACATATGTACATTATTAGTTGAGAATTCTTGTATAATGGATATAGATGATCCTTAGGATGATAAGAATAATGTAATCGACACGGGATGAGTCTAGAATCATATGTATATAAGTCAATGATGAATAGAAATCTGAGAGAGAGTCATTAGAAGCCAAGTGTGCATGAGATAGATGTGAAGAGAGTTATCTTGAAAAGTTAGCGTCGAGTCTTTCCCTAATTTCTCTCAGCCTGATCATGTGGATCAGGAAATATTTTGTACACATCTAATCTAGAAGCTAGTTAAGCTATGTTCAAAGTTTCATAGTCTAATTCATTTCAGGCTGTGTGTATGATCAATAGGAACATGTGTATGTAAAGTCTGCAAGTAGACCTCTCAGAGTTGCACACTTTTTTGTGTCAATGTTTTGCTTGGATCTCAATGCACAATGTAAATTTTTTGATACCTGAGCATTCAAAATCTAAGGTAGAAGGTAAGGAAGCTATGGCTAAAAGCATTGGAAATCATCCTTAGAAGTTGACTATGTCAAAGTTACTTGTTCAGTAAGACAATTTCTGACATACCTTTGATCTTAATGATCAAATCAAAGTTTTAATGATTCTTTTGAAGGACTAATGGTTGATATGATTGTGCAAAGGTAGCATGGAGGTATGTATATTATTAGATTGAAGAAATTTGAAGATATGTGCAGATAATGAAGTCTAAATCTGAAGAAGAATGGTATAATCACAACTACCTCAAATTTGTTGGAGACCTCTAAATCTCAAATCAGTATAGATCAAGCCTTTGGAGATTTAGAGGTCTCCAATAAATTTGAGGTGGCTGATCTTGACAATCAATGAATCAATAAATAACCTGAAAGTAGATCAAATTAGATCTTCACTTTTCCTAAATTGTAGGAACAAATGAATTGATTCTCTTCAACAACTAATCGTGCCTTCATTTGAATTCAAAATGCACTTGTAAAATTGATGAAATTCTTCAAAAGTCTATTTAAAGAGCTAAAATCACTTGTACATTACATGGGAGTAATATACATAAACTTTTGGTCATCATTGTCTTGCTCCATTTCTCTCTGTCATCTTCTTCAACAATAGTGAACCTGTAGAGGTTGATGTTCTCTCTTCAGAGCTCCAAAGTCAATGCCTCAGCATTCATTGCAACTTTACTAAAATTTACTACTATCTAGTTTATGTGTACAAATTTTCAAAGCATTTGGTCAAGTAGATTGGGAGAAACTCTAGTTTTTCTATCTCTAGATCTATCTCTGTGTAGCCCTGAAAAATAGAAGGTACCACTATTGAGTGTCAAGTTCATTCTAGAAGCATATGTTGCTTATTACTTGTAATCTTGTGCATTTTATACACTCAACCCTATGCCTATCATTCCTTCAAAAATAATTTTTTCCAATTGTAATCATGCTCACTGCTATGAGCATTTGCATTTGATTATTTCATCCAAAGATAACAAATTTTTTGAGCTAGACAATGCGCAAATGTATTTGTCTTATATCGACTCTTTCTGCTTGATGCTCCAAAGTACATAGTGGATTTTATTGCACTTATCACATGCCTATAAGGTCTATTTGAGTCTCCAAACTTTGTCACTTCACAACTAACTTTCCTACCTCCTACAAGCTTCTCCAAGCTCTTTCAGTGGTATGAGAGCTAGATCAAGATGGGTGATGGCTTTCCCTCAATGATTGACAATCTTGTTAGACACAACTATGGGGCTTGGAAAGTCAAAATGGAGGCCTATTTGCAAGGTAGAAATCTTTATGGAATTGTAGTAGGTGATGAAGTTATGCCTACTCCAAGATCCAAAGGAGGACCTACACAAGAGGAGATAGATAAGCTCAGACTTTGGTGTGCAAGGGATGCTCAAGAAAGGTAATACATACTAAAATATATCTGCAATTTTCTACTACCATATATTCGGGGATGCAAGACATCTCAAGAGACTTGGGATGCCTTAAAGACTTTCTTTTCTGCTAGCACAAAGGCCATCTTCAAATGAGATCAACCTAAACAAACCATCACATGAAGAAGACACCTAAAAAAACCATCACAAAGTTTGTTACAAAGGTCAAGGAGGTTGTTGATCAATTGGAACCCATTTGAGAGCCGATTGAAGAAGAGGCCATCATGAGACAAATTCTAAATGGAATTAGAAGTGATAAGCAATGGTAATCTTTCACCACAACTTATGATCTCATCATGGATGTGCAAACTCTAGACTTCAATATCTCTCTTGGACAACTCTTCAATCAAGGGGCCAACAATAGCATAAAGGAAGGTAACTCCTATCACGGTAATTCAACTAGGGCTCTATATGCACATAAGAAGGACAAGAAGATAAAAGGCAAGAAGATGAAGAGCTAGGTTGCATTTATTCGATCAAATAATTAAAAAATACCGAATATGTTTGTTTTATTCGGGGTTGTCCAAATAAACACCGAAAAAAAAGACAAGGATACACTTTCGATCGAAACGCTTTCGATCAAAAATTCTTTCAAAGAAGAAAGTTTTGATCGAAAATTTTTTGATCAAAAGTTCTTTCTATCAACACTTTCTTATCGAAAACTCATTATGCACATGTTTGAGAGTCTAGAGAGCTCTAATCCTACCATAGAGACTTTTCTTCAGAGGTAAAATTAGTGTTTTTTTTTTTACAAATTTGAAAGTATGTGTATGCATATGTGTGTATGTATGTGCATGTCATACACACATATGCATACACACACAAACATGCACACATATACACACACACAAACATGTACACATGTACACTCAAAATCATACACACACACATATAGATACTTGCACATATATACACACACACATATAGAAGCACACACATATAGAAGCACACACATACACTCACATGCATACATACACGCATATGCATACATACATAGACACATGTATACACACACATACACATACATACATACATATGCATATACACACATGCACATACCTACATATGCATATAGACACATGCACATGCATACATATGCATGCACACACATGTGCATACATACTTACATGCATTTGTACACACACATGCATATGTATACATACATGCACACATGCATATGTATATATACATAAGTACAAGCACATACACACAATAAATCAACTTGAGCCTAAAAAAAATCAAAGTTAAGGATTCAAATGATTCAAGTTAACAATTGATAACGATCCCTTTTTAATGGGAAATTTCTACCTTCATACTCAGCTCAAAATCAATCAACCTTCAAAATAACCTATAAAAACATAAAAAAGTAAAAATTCATTATTACGTGCTTGAAAAAATATTAAACTATATCATAAAAAGTAAATTTTTTATTATCTCTTTACATCTCTTTTGTCATAAGTATCAAAAGTTTGAGTGCATAATACCTCTTTCATTTCCTTTCTGGGTCCTCCCATTGATCCAACAATTTTGAGTGGTGTGGTTGGTCTTATCACATATGGAAAAAGGTTGAACATTCTCAGCTTTTGTTTTCTCATGCTTTGGTCCTTTCTTCTTCCCTTTCCACTTTCTCTTGCCTGCAAGTTGTCTTGGGAAGTCTTCTCTTCATCTAGGTTGCATTATTTGTTATTTGACAATTTGTTTATTCATGAATAATTACAGAATTTTACGGAAACAAGGTTGCATTATTCGTAATTCAACAATTTTTTATTGAACATGCTTTTGATCGAACAAGTTTTCGATCAAAAATTTTATTGGTCGAAAAGTCTTCGATCAAAACAAATTTGGTCGAATCTTTTTTTATAGAAGAACACAAGTAGACTCATTTTTCATAAGATTTACTTTGATTTTTATGAACTTAGAGTGTCATAGATAGAACAAAGTATAAACTCTTGCTATAGATATTTACTTTCGTACTTAAATCATAAAGAAAAATATATTTGTTTGCGAATTAAAAACTATTGTGATTGTTTGACTCAACATTGATTCTTACTTCACAATAGTATATGTATGTGTGTGTATGATTGTGAGTAGACATGTAATGTGATTGTTTGAATCAATATTGATTCTTACTTCACAATAGTATATGTATGTGTATTTGAGTGTATAATTGTGAATGAAATCTTTTGTGATTGTTTGATTCAACATTGATTCTTACTTTTATATGTATATGTATATGTGTATGTGTGCATGAAAGTACATGTATGCATGTGTGTATGTATGTGCACATGAAAGTACGTGTATGCAAGTGTGTATGTGTATGTGCATGTATGTTATATGATTGCAAGTGAAAATCAAATATGATTGTGTATGTGCATGTGTGTGTATGATTGTGAATTAAAAACTATTGTAATTGTTGAAAAAGTTTTTATGTTCTTTTTGATAATTCAAGGGTTGAGAAGGTATTAATAAGTGAAGATCAATGGATCTTGGACAATGTATATCAGCTAACAGAAGGTTTATGTTGTATTAATACAATACAACTTCACATATCCATAGATCTTCTTTAGGAAGTTGTATTGTATTGATACAACATGAACCTTCTGTTAGCTGAGATATTGGCATCAAGACAATCACATCAAGAGGGACTTGTTGGGAGGAAAGAAATAGGCTTATTGAGATAATAGCATTAGGAGGGACTTGTTATGGCCAAGTTTTGATAGAAATCTATGGCAGCAATAGAGGCAAAGGTGGACACAACCTCAATAATAACAATAGAGGCCATAACATAAGGGACCACAACAGTTACTCTGAAGATAAAAAACATGAAGTGTCATTGCCTTTGATGAATCTAAGTCATAAGGTAAAGAAGATGATCATTTGTTCTACATAGATTTAGGATGATGAAATCATGTTGCCAGCAACATTGCTCTTCTATCTGACTTGCAAATTCCAAAGCATAGTTATGAAGTACAAATAGGGGATGATACAAAGCACAATGTGGAGAAGATTGGAAATGTCAAATCTTCCAATGGTAGGACAAACATTCTGAGTAAGGTTCTCTATGTACCCATTATCACTAAAAACCTAATAAGTGTAGGCCCAATAGTTGAAAAGGGCTTACAAGTTAGGTTCACCCAACATGGAGCTTTTGCCAAAGATCCATGTCAAAGCTTCAAGAAGATAGCCAGAGATGAGAAGCATGATAGGCTCTTTACTTTTGAAGTAGGAGAAACCAAGAACATAGATCTATTCAACTTTGGGTCTCAAACCCTAAGTGAGCTTGAAGTGTGGCATAAGAGATTTGCTCATGTGAATGAAAGGACCTTGAAGTATATATGCACGGATCAAAGTGTTCTAAGTCTGCCAAACATATCAAAGCAACATATGATCAACATATTTGATGCATGTGAGATTGAGAAGGCACAAAGACAACCATTCAACCACAAAGGCTACATCCACAACAACTTATTGGACTTAGTACATACAAGTGTGTGTGGGCCAAGTCAAGAACCTTCATTGGCAGGATCAAGGTATTATGTCTCTTTTATTGATGGCCATACTAGATGGACTTTTTTGTACTTTATCAAAAGTAAGAATGAAGTGTTTGATTGCTTCAAAAAGTATCTAGCACATGTGGAGATTCATATAGGCAGATCACTCAAGAAGCTTAGATATGATGGAGGGGGAGAATACTTCTTCAAAAAGTCCGATGAGTTCTTACAGTGTAAAGGTATCAAAAGGGAACTGTTTACCAGGTACTCTCCTCAACTCAATGGAATTGTAGAGAGGCGAAACAAGACTTTGGTTGCATCAGGTAGCACAATGCTTGAAGAGAAGAGGTTGCAACATTATTTATGGGCAGAGGCTATTTCAACTATTGTGTACTTTGTCAATAGACTACCATCAAAATCACTTCAAGATATGACTCCTTATGAAGCATGGCATGGAAGAAAACCTAGTCTTGGACATTGCAAGGTGTTTAGTTGTTTTGATGGAGAGTGTTAATCTCCAAAAGAACAATCTAATCTTGAACTTAGAACACCTCTATATCAAGAGTAAGTCAAAACCTTCACCAATTTAAGAGATCAATGACCAAATATCAAATTCTTGAACAAACTGTGAAGAAGGAAATTACTCAGAAAGTTTGCTGCATATATCTTTCTCATTGACTGAGTAAATGTGTAAAGTTTTTTATGAAACTTTGCACAAGGTGTCACCTAAAGATTGCGCACCTCCTCCAAGTCAAATCACTCCAAAAGATTCAGTAGATCTTGAGAAATCTACTTCACAAGTTACCTATGTCTAAATCTGCATTTCTGAGAAGTCGATTTGGACACCCCTAACTTCTTAGCTTTAGTTCTCACAATGTCAAACCCGTTTTATCAAATCCTTTTGGCTGTAGATAGCTTATCTCTCAAATTAGATTTTGAGCTATCATATGTGTAAAACGTTACACTGTGCACTGAGCACTACTCATTTCATTGAACTCGAAATCTGCGCCTGTTTCAGGAGACTGTGAACATTCTTTACATATGAATGTTCCTACACACAATTCTCTTAGCCTGATCACAATTGGAAGCTAAAACTTTATACAGAGATCTATCAACTCTAGACTTAGACTTGTACAAAAGCATTCCACAAAAGCTTTACCACAGAAGGAGAAGACACGAAAAACTTCGGGCGCAACTTTTCTTCTATTCCTCAGAAAATCAGAATTGAGTTGTGAGAGAGACTTCTTCTCATTCTATGAACTCTAATGAGTCTTACAACTTACAAATGCACTATTCTCATACTCTCCTATTGTCTCCTCTCTTGCCCCGACATTTTTCCAAAGTATTTATAGGCAAATATGTACAAGTTTATGACTATTCAAAAGTCAGTGATCTATGTCTTCACTAATGTACATATGTGTACATATCATTCATCCTGTGAATGTAACCACCTTCTTTGCTTCAAGACTTGATCTTATCTCCATCTTTTGTCTTCCAAACTTCAATTGGTGATTGGTCTGCACCAACAGCTCCCCCTCAATCATCAATTGAGGTTTCTCTTATCTTCTTTATGCCTGCCATGTCTTTAAACTTCTGTAACTTTGGTCCATCCAAGCTCTTTGTAAGCATATCAGCTATCTGATCTTTTGTTGAAGTATGTATGACTTCAATCTCTTTATCCATCACCTTCTCTCTTAGAAAGTGATATTGTATCTCAATGTGTTTGGTCCTAACATGAAAAATAGGATTAGCAGCTAGATATAATGAACTCATGTTATCACCATAAATGATAGGTATGCTCTGTATAGTATCAAAACTCTTCATGAGAGTCTTAAGCCATATCACTTCTTTTGCAGCTTCAACCATGCCTTTGTACTCTGCTTCTATAGATGACAAAGCAACTGTATGTTGCTTCTTTGAGCACCAGGAGATTAGCTTATCTCCCACATAACACATGTATCCATAGGTTGACCTTCTATCATCTGGATTACCTGCCCAATCTGCATCACTATATATTTTGATATTTGTATCTGATGTAAGACCATAATACAAACCTTCCTTGAATGTACCCTTGATATACCTCAACACTCTTTGACCTGCAATCCAATGCTCTTTCCTAGGACAATGCATAAATTGAGACAAAACCCCAACTGCATAGGATAAATCAGGTCTAGTTAATGTAGCATAGATAAGACTACCAACCAAACTCTGATATTGCTTCATGTCCTTGAACTCTTTACCTCCAAATCTGCTTAATTTGTGATTCACCTCCATTGGAGTAGGTGCTACCCTGCAATCATCCATTTTAAACTTGATTAACAAGTTCCTCAAATACCTTTCTTGAGTCACATACACTCCATGTTGAGTGTATGAAATCTCCATGCCCAAGAAATATGACAAATCTCCCAAGTCACTGATTTTGAACTCTTTCTCCATTTGCTTCTTTAGACTTTGTATGCCTTTCACATCTGTACCTGTAAGAATGATATCATCAACATATATGCACATGTAAATAAACCCATCATCACTTGCTTTGACAAGCAAGCTACTATCTGCTTTTGATACTTGAAATCCAAGTTCTTTCAAGAACTTTACAAGTCTATAGTTCCATGCCCTTGGGGCCTGCTTCAAGCCATATAAAGCTCTCTTGAGCTTACACACATCTGGATATCTTCCATCTCCGAATCCTTGAGGTTGCTCCATGAACACTTCATCTGAAATATAACCATTCAAAAAAGCATTCTTCACATCTAATTGACACAATTTCCAACCTTTACATGCAGCAATTGCTATAAGTGTCCTGATGGTTGTCATCTTTGCCACAGGACTATAAGTCTCATCATAATCAATACCATATGTCTGAGCAAACCCTTTCACAACAAGTCTAGCTTTGTACCTAGACACACTTCCATCTGCAAATCTCTTTGTCTTATAGACCCACTTGCATCCAATGATCTTCTGACTATTTGGCTTTGGAACCAAATCCCATGTTTGATTCTCCATCAAAGCATCATATTCTTCCTGCATAGCTTTCTCCCAATTTTCTTTACCTTTTGCCTCTTCATATGTAGAAGGGTCTTCATCTGCTTTTACCATGTAAGCATAATCTTTGGTAGTCAAGAATTAAGTATCATAGCTATACCTTGTAGGTTGCCATTTGTTCCTTGTAGACCTCCTAAGTTCTCCACTTCTTGAGGTTTCTGGTTCTTCACATTCAGGATCAAATCTTGGTGTTTCTTCCACTTCAACCTGCACTTCATGATTCTCTTGTTCATCAAATATCTGAACCTTTGATTTACCTTTCCTTTGGCTCACAATTTCTTCATCATCTGTATAAATATTGATAGTACCTGCATACCAAGTACCCTGCTCATCAAATGTAACATCTTTTGATACAAGAAAATGTTTTGTGGATGGATTCCACAACCTGTATCCCATCTGCTTATCATCATAACCAATAAACACATATTTTTCAGCTTTAGGTTCCAATTTGTGCCTTAATTGTGATGGCACATATGCATATGCCAAACATCCAAATACTTTGCAATGGTCTAGTGTAGGTCTCTTACCCCACCATGCCTCATAAGGTGTCAACCCTGCAAGGCTTTACATGTAGCCTATTAACCAAATAAGTAGCTGTATTTACAGCCTCAGCCCACAAATAATTTGGGCAATTTTTCTCCTTCATCATGGATCTGGCAAACTCAACAAGAGTCCTATTCCTCCTTTCTGCTACACCATTTTGTTGAGGAGAGTACCTGCAAGTAACCTCTCTTTTTATACCTGCATTCCACAAGTAATCACTGAACTCATTAGAAAAGTACTCTCCCCCTCCATCTGACCTTAGTCTTTTCAACTTATGTCCTGTAATTCTCTCTGCATACATATGATAATGTTTGAAAGTATTGAATACTTCTGACTTATCTTTAATCACATAGATAGTGATCCATCTGGTAGCATCATCAACATAAATCACATAATACCTTGAGCCATTGATACTGAAGTCCTTTGATGGTCCCCACACATCTGTGTGTACCAACTCAAGTTTCTCTGAATACATAAACCCATGCTTGGAATAGGGTTGCTTATGAGCCTTACCTAATTGACATGCCTCACATCTGTATGTCATATGTTGACCTGCAACATTAGGCAATCCAAGCACTGAACCATTATTAATCATGTCTTTAATACCTCTTTCATTGAAATGTCCAAGTCTCTTGTGCCAAAGATCTAACTCAGAGATCTTATGTCCTCCATAAGTGAACAAGGCATGACCAACATTACCTTGAATCTTCAATGTGAACAATCTTCCTTCTTTCTTCCCTAAAACAATTTGTTTATACCCATTGCTAGGGTCTTCCACAAACACTCCTTCATTAGTGAATCTTACTTCATAACCTTTTTCCACAATTTGTCCTACACTTATCAAATTCTTAGGAATTGTAGGAACATACAAGACCTTACTCAATAAGGTGCTACCATCCTTGGCCTTCACTGATCCAATTGACTTCACATTGTGCTTTGTGTTGTCACCTGTTTGAACAACATGATTAGATACCTTATTCTCCAAATCAGTCATCAAGGCTATATTACCACTCAGGTGATTGCTACACCCTGAGTCAATGTAGAAGACTCTTTGATCTTCATTCTGCCTTTCACAAGTTGCATTCATTATCAATGTTGAATCTTCCTTCTGATCTGAAGCATAATTGTAGTAGGTATTGTTATATTGTTGACTTTGGAAACCTCTACCTGCATTTCTTCCAAAGTAACCCCTACTACCTCTACCTCTGAAATTACCTCTTTGATTTCTACCTCCTCTTCCTCTTGAATTATAGTTCTGATTGTATCCTCCATTACTTTGATTATTATGCCAACAATCATTAGCTAAATGATTTGTCTTACCACAAATCCAGCATGCTTTGGCTCCATCTTTGTTGTTCCTGCCTCTTCCTCTACCTTTGCCACCTCCTCTACCTCTTAGGAAGTTGGCTTGACTAGTTGTGCCTTCATCTTCACCTGATTGTTGCTTTCCTTTGTTAGCTTTCTTCTTGTCCTTTGAGTACATTGCATGACCTGTACTTTTGTCACCATCTCCTTTAACATCCTGCTCAAATGTTAGCATATGACCTAGCAACTGATTTAAATCAGGAGTGAAATGATCAAGTGATAATTCTGTAGGCAAAATGAATGGCTTCCATTTGTCATCACCTCTCAAACCTGTAAGGATTTGCCTTACCAATTTATCCTCCTCAATATCTTCATCAACAGCTCCTAATGCATCTGCAATGTCTTTCATCCTTGTTACATAATCTGAAATGGATTGAGAGGCTTTCTTCTTGAAAGTTGTAAATTCTACCCATAAAGATGCCTTCCTTGACTTTGTGGTGTTTTGGAAATGTTCTTCCAAAGCATTCCATATACCACTTGCACTTTCAAGACCTCTAATGTGAGGTAGCAAGTAATCATTGACTGCCATATAAATGATACTCCTACCTTGAGCATCTTTCTTCATCCAATTCTTCAAATCTGTTAATTCCTCCCTAGTTGGAACACTAGGATCTCTGAATTGTGGTTTTTCTTCTTCACCTGTAATGTAAGCTATCAAATCTTTGCTCATTAGATGAGCTTCCATCCTCATTGACCATGCAGGATAGTTTTCTCTATCCAACTTCTCTATTTGAAGAGAGTCTCCCATCCTTCCTTCACCTGTATATTGAATTCTTCAACCTTTATGAAGGATAAAGTTACCTTTACTTCGAATGATACTCCTTTTGACTTCCTTGATGTCGTATGATCTCCTTCTCAAGCTTTCCTTGCAAGATTTCACCTTTTTGAATCTTCAGATGTCAAATTCTTTGTAGCTGCAGCAGTCTGGATCCTCCTTTCTTCAATTCTGATGCTTCCTGCTCTGATACCACTGATGGAGAGTGTTAATCTCCAAAAGAACAACCTACTCTTGAACTTAGAACACCTCTATATCAAGAGTAAGTCAAAACCTTCACCAATTTAAGAGATCAATGACCAAATATCAAATTCTTGAACAAACTGTGAAGAAGGAAATTACTCAGAAAGTCTGCTGCATATATCTTTCTCATTGACTGAGTAAATGTGTAAAGTTTTTGATGAAACTTTGCACAAGGTGTCGCGTAAAGATTGCGCACCTCCTCCAAGTCAAATCACTCCAAAAGATTCAGTAGATCTTGAGAAATCTACTTCACAAGTTACCTATGTCTAAATCTGCATTTCTGAGAAGTCGATTTGGACACCCCTAACTTCTTAGCTTTAGTTCTCACAATGTCGAACCCGTTTTATCAAATCCTTTTGGCTGTAGATAGCTTATCTCTCAACTTAGATTTTGAGCTATCATATGTGTAAAACTTTACACTGTGCACTGAGCGCTACTCATTTCATTGAACTCGAAATCTGTGCCTGTTTCAGGAGACTGTGAACATTCTTTACATATGAATGTTCCTACACACAATTCTCTTAGCCTGATCACAATTGGAAGCTAAAACTTTATACAGAGATCTATCAACTCTAGACTTAGACTTGTACAAAAGCATTCCACAAAAGCTTTACCACAGAAGGAGAAGACACGAAAAACTTCGGGCGCAACTTTTCTTCTATTCCTCAGAAAATCAGAATTGAGTTGTGAGAGAGACTTCTTCTCATTCTATGAACTCTAATGAGTCTTACAACTTACAAATGCACTATTCTCATACTCTCCTATTGTCTCCTCTCTTGCCCCGACATTTTTCCAAAGTATTTATAGGCAAATATGTACAAGTTTATGACTATTCAAAAGTCTAAGTGATCTATGTCTTCACTAATGTACATATGTGTACATATCATTCATCCTGTGAATGTAACCACCTTCTTTGCTTCAAGACTTGATCTTATCTCCATCTTTTGTCTTCCAAACTTCAATTGGTGATTGGTCTGCACCAACATGTTTAGCTTATGTTCATGTACCATCACAAATAAGAGGTAACCTAGATGAAAGGTCTACAAAGGCAGTGTTTATTGGGTATGACTCAACTTGGATGGGTTACACATTCTATAATCCTTCAACCAAGCAATTCACTACAAGTAGGGATGTTGTGTTTGAAGAACATAGGTCTTGGTATGATGAAGAAAAACAAAAGGTAACTCTACCATATGATCTTGATTCTGATTCTCATCAATTAAAAAGCAAGCATGATACAAGATCCAAGAAGTGATAGAGATGATGACCAAGATGAAAGGGAAATGAATTACAGACTATGGAAGTCAAGAGGCAAATCAAAGGTATAGGAGTGTGGAGAATGCTCCAAGCAAGCCCCTAGAAGATCAACAAGGGAGAAGAAATAACTAGAAAGGTATGGATATGATTCCACATTTGTTACAAAAAATTCAATCTACTTAGCAAAAGGCTCAATTTCAAAAGACCCCTCAACCTATGAGGAGGCAAAGGGAAACCCTAATTGGAAAAATTCCATGAAAGAAGAAATAGATGCACACTTGGGATTTGGTTCCAATGTCACCCAATCAAAAAGTTATTGGTTGTAGATGCGTATATAAACTCAAAAGAAATTCAGATGGATCAATTTGCACGTACAAGGCAAGATTCATTGCCAAAGGATGCTCATAGAATCATGGTATACACTATTAGGAAAAATTCTCACCATTTGTAAAGATAGCTACAATCAAAACATTGATAAGTGTAGTTGTTGCAAGAAAATGGAGACGCCTCCAACTTGATGTAAAAAATGTATTTCGGAATGGTTGGATAAGTGAAGAGGTATACATGTCAGAACCTTCTTGTTTTGAAAACCCTAATCAAGCATCTTATGTTTGTAGTCTTAAGAAAACATTCTATGGATTGAAACAAGCTCCTAGAGCTTGGAATTACATGTTGGTTACATAGCTTCAAGATCAAGGGTTCAGACCTAGCAACTCTGATGTTATCTATCTATGTGTATATGTAGATGACATAATTGTCATAGGTGATGATCTGAATGGAATTTAAAGGATCAAGAGACACATGTAAGAGGAATTCAAAATCATTGATTTAGGTGAACTCACATTATTGCTAGGTATGCACGTCATATACATAGATTCACGTCATATACATAGATGAAGGAATGTATTTGACTTAGAGGAGATACATTTAGAATCTACTTCTTAAACTCAAAATGGAGAACACTAAACCTGCATATACACCTTTGGAGGTGAATCATAAACTAGTGTTTATGAAGGTGAGAAAATTGAACAAATTAAAGAGTATCAAAGCTTGGTAGGTAGCTTGATATATGCTACTCATACAAGGGTAGACATCTCATATAGTGAGGAGTGCTAAGCCAATTCATGCACTTGCCAAGAAGACCACACATGGATGTAGCTAAGAGAGTACTTAAGTACCTTAAAGGTAGAATCAATGAAGGTGTATTCTATCCTTACTCTTCAAATTTGTATATAAAAATATATTTCGATGCAGATTGGGCAAGAGCCAAGGATGATACAAGAAGTACCTCTGGTTACTTAGCATTTGCAAGTTCAAAGTAGTTTCATGGAGTTCCAAGAAGCAATCAACAATTGTTTTATCCTGAACTAAAGCAGAGTATAGAGGTTTGACCATAGCAACTCAAGAGGCAATATAGTTAAATGCACTGTACAAATTTGGGACATGTGAGTTCCAATTCTCACATATTTGGAGAAAATGTAAGTTCTATGCATCTAGTAGCAAATCCTGTTTTCCATGCAAGAACCAAACACATAGAGGTTCATTGCCACTTCATCAGGTAGAAGATCATGACAAAGGAGATTGACATTTCTTTTGTTACAACTAGAAAGCAAGTAGCAAATATGATGATGAAGGCACTTGATGGAATAAAGCTTTGCAAATTTAAATCAATGGCATGTATTGAACATATTAGAGAATGAAGACTCAAGCATACTTTAGCTTGAGGGGGAGCTATTAGAACATCAAGGGTACACTATGGTTGAGGTGGATTTGATCTACATCAAAAAGCTATTGTTTGGATTATGTCAAAGTATCCATTGAAGTGTTCTTTTACTTATCCTCATTTATTGTTTTTTTTTAACATTTTTCATGGATCATTTACGAATGTAAAAGCCTAGAAATGTACACATGTAGAAGGAGAAAAAAAGAGCTCAAATTCCAAA
>CM035417.1:193477634-193480134 GCA_020310875.1 Ceratopteris richardii | reverse complement strand
CATTGAAGATTCAAGGTAATGTTGGTCATGCCTTGTTCACTTATGGAGGACATAAGATCTCTGAGTTAGATCTTTGGCACAAGAGACTTGGACATTTCAATGAAATAGGTATTAAAGACATGATTAATAATGGTTCAGTGCTTGGATTGCCTAATGTTGCAGGTCAACATATGACATACAGATGTGAGGCATGTCAATAAGGTAAGGCTCATAAGCAACCCTATTCTAAGCATGGGTTTATGTATTCAGAGAAACTTGAGTTGGTACACACAGATGTGTTGGGACCATCAAAGGACTTCAGTATCAATGGCTCAAGGTATTGATGATGCTACCAGATGGATCACTATCTATGTGATCAAAGATAAGTCAGAAGTATTCAATACTTTCAAACATTATCATATGTATGCAGAGAGAATTACAGGACATAAATTGAAAAGACTAAGGTCAGATGGAGGGGGAGAGTATTTCTCTAATGAGTTCAGTGATTACTTGTGGAATGCAGGTATAAAAAGAGAGGTTACTTGCAGGTACTCTCCTCAGCAAAATGGTGTAGCAGAAAGGAGGAATAGGACTCTTGTTGAGTTTGCAAGGTCCATGATGAAGGAGAAAAATTACCCAAATTATTTGTGGGCTGAGGCTGTAAATACAGCTACTTATTTGGTTAATAGGCTACCATGTAAAGCCTTGCAGGATATGACACCATATGAGGCATGGTGGGGTAAGAAACCTACACTAGACCATTGCAAAGTATTTGGATGTTTGGCCTATGCATATGTGCCATCACAATTAAGGCACAAATTGGAACCTAAAGCTGAAAAATATGTGTTTATTGGTTATGATGATAAGCAGATGGGATACAGGTTGTGGAATCCATCCACAAAACATTTTCTTGTATCAAAAGATGTTACATTTGATGAGCAAGGTACTTGGTATGCAGGTACTATCAATATTAATACAGATGATGAAGAAATTGTGAGCCAAAGGAAAGGTAAATCAAAGGTTCAGATATTTGATGAGCAAGAGAATAATGAAGTGCAGGTTGAAGTGGAAGAAACACCAAGATTTGATCCTGAATGTGAAGAACCAGAAACCTCAAGAAGTGGAGAACTTAGGAGGTCTACAAGGAACAAATGGCAACCCACAAGGTATAACTATGATACTTCATTCTTGACTACTAAGGATTATGCTTACATGATTAAAGCAGATGAAGACCCTTCTACATATGAAGAGGCAAAAGGTAAAGAGATTTGGGAAAAAGCTATGCAAGAAGAATATGATGCATTGATGGAGAATCAAACATGGGATTTGGTTCCAAAACCAAATAGCCAGAAGATCATTGAATGCAAATGGGTCTATAAGACAAAGAGATTTGCAGATGGAAGTGTGTCTAGGTACAAAGCTCGACTTGTTGTAAAAGGGTTTGCTCAGACATATGGTATTGACTATGATGAGACTTATAGTCCAGTGGCAAAGATGACAACCATCAGAACACTCATAGCAATTGCTGCATGCAAAGGTTGGAAATTGTGTCAATTAGATGTGAAGAATGCTTTTTTGAATGGTTATATTTCAGATGATGTTTTCATGGAGCAACCTCAAGGATTTAGAGATGGAAGATATCCAGATCATGTGTGTAAGCTCAAGAGAGCTTTATATGGCTTGAAGCAGGCCCCAAGGGCATGGAACTATAGGCTTGTAAAGTTCCTAAAAGAACTTGGATTTCAAGTATCAAAAGCAGATAGTAGCTTGCTTGTCAAAGCAAGTGATGATGGGTTCATTTACATATGTGTATATGTTGATGATATAATTCTTACAGGTACAGATGAGAAAGGCATACAAAGCCTAAAGAAGCAAATGGAGAAAGAGTTCAAAATCAGTGACTTGGGAGATTTGTCATACTTCTTGGGCATGGAGATTTCATACACTCAACATGGAGTGTATGTGACTCAAGAGAGGTATTTGAAGAACTTGTTAACCAAGTTTAAAATGAATGATTGCAGAGTAGCACCTACTCCAATGGAGGTGAATCACAAATTAAGCAGATTTGGAGGTGAAGAGTTCAAGGACATGAAGCAATATCAGAGTTTAGTTGGTAGTCTTATCTATGCTATATTAACTAGGCCTGATTTATCATATGCAGTTGGGGTGTTGTCTCAATTTATGCATTGTCCTAGGAAAGAGCATTGGATTGCAGGTCAAAGAGTGTTGAGGTACATTAAGGGAACACTCAAAGAGGGTTTGTATTATGGTTTTACATCAGATACAAATATCAAAATATATAGTGATGCAGATTGGGCAGGTAATCCAGATGATAGAAGGTCAACCTATGGATACATGTGTTATGTGGGAGATAAGTTAATCTCCTGGTGCTCAAAGAAGCAACATACAGTTGCTTTGTCATCTACAGAAGCAGAGTACAAAGGCATGGATGAAGCTGCAAAAGAAGTGATATGGCTTAAGACTCTCATGAAGAGTTTTGATACTATACAGAGCATACCTA